>JAHWXV010018456.1:0-13540 GCA_024586415.1 Phrixothrix hirtus | reverse complement strand
CTTGTTGAATCTTGCGAATGGTTTCCGCTTGGGTATCGCCAAGATTGTAGCAAAATTTGATGCAATATCGCTGCTCAAGTTTTTCTGTCATTTTACGAAACTGAAATCCGACGACCGCTCTCTACACGTCTTCACGCGTAGGCCGACTGCCGGCAACTGGCGCTATCTGTGGGCGGGAAAAACTTCACGGCTGCGCATGAATGTCCCCTCCACATCTCCACCAAAGGATGTCTCCCTCGGTTAAGTGGTTTACGCGGGAAAATTTAAGGTTCGATACTTTTTAAACACACCTCGTATATGTTGTACATTTTTAATAATTATTTGCAGAACTTTTTGTTGATTATTTCCATTTTGAGCGTGTGAAACTTGATTTTGAGGTAACTCCCATCATTGTTTTAATCTTTACTAATTCTTGAATTTATACCGGAGCTGGAAAGAACGTACTGGTAATACAGCCATACCGGGTTAGCAAAAATTAACGCAACGATTGGATTTATGGCAGAACTTAGAATTAGTGCTGTGGTATATTAGATAACTATCGACAATTTTTATCTTGTAATTTTTCGACTTACTTAGACAATTTCATGAAATTGATAGTAACTTTTGATTTTTAAATGGCATCCCATTATTTTAATTATTTTCTTGAAATTTAAAAAATTCTGCGCTTGCTGGCTGTATAAATTAATTTAATTAATTAATTTCGCTATAAAAATTAATAAAGTTTGTAGATTCGACAATTTTGCCGAGGACCTTTGGTCACGCCTCCGTACTCTTACTACCTATTGGAACTGGTACTTACTATATGCTGCAAATAATTAGGAGAACTGTTAAAAATTAAAAGTTACTATTAATGCTACGAAATTGACTAAATCGAAAAATTACAAGATATAAAAATTGTCCGAAAACTGATCTAATATACCGCACATGATTTTTTACACCGCTAATTCTCACAGTATTGCCATAAATCCAACAGTTGCGTTAATGTTTGCTAACCCGGTATATAACAAATTGTTTAGTCCAGAAGTAGTATACGTCTGCAACACTTTAATATAATCCCCTTCCCTTTGTTGCCCTTCTGGAATGCCCCAGCTCATGGCTGATGAATATGGAGAGTTTAAATCAGCGTTCATTGGGCTTCCGTCTGGTACACACATGTTTGTCGGTTGCTTTTGTATAGTATCTTTAGATACTGTAACTTAGACCCCTTCAGCTTGCTGCGGTGGGTCGGTTGCAGTATGAAATTGCGCTAGTGATACTAGATAGTGCGTAAAGTCCTTACGTGTTTGATAGTGCCAATCCAAGATGTCACGTGTGCTCACAAACGAGCAAAGATCCGCTATAACCACCCTGGTCCATCGGGTCCATCGTATGTAAGAAGATTGACGATCCCAAAGCTAAGGTTCCATTAAGCTCCGCTGTGTATCGCCACATCCCTGCGGAACTGCTAGCAAGCCTAAACGAAGACATGGCAGAAGATCTGGACTTTGCAGAAGAGTTGTTAAAAGAAGATAATAGCGACGTATTCGCCGCGCAGCAAGAATGAGCAAAAACCGACGCCCTGAGGATGGTAGCCGACATGCTCGACTACACATCCTCGGAAAAAGACGAGGCCACGAAGGCAATTTCGATGGTCACAGAAGATGACGGCTTCTCCTTCCAGAAGGGAAAGAAAAGAAAATCAGCCAATCAAGCCACCCCGGGGCCATCGGCCAAGGCGATGGTGACCACCTCCATTAAGTTCAGCCCACTGGCCAACATGGTAACGACTGAATAAAGTCAAGAACCGAAACTAACCCTCAAGAAGAAAGAACAAGTCCCGCCGATTATACTACGAAACAAGTCTCTCTGGATGGAAATATCCGAAGACCACCATATGGAGTTAAAGATCGCAAAAGCGAAAAATATTGTCACGGGTATTCAAATGCACCTTGACACCCCAAGCAACCAGTCAAAGGTTGCCACCTACCTTCCATACGTTTCCTTACAACAATGAAAACCCTCTCCAGGTTGTCATTCATGGCCTCCCGGTGGAACTATGCTGCGACAGCATCAAAGTCGTCCTAACAAGACAATGCATCCCTGTTGAAACTCTCCGGAGGATGAGCAGAGGTCCAGACAAGGTTCCAATACCTCTATACTACCTAGAGGTTGAAAAGTCCAAAGAAGACAACGCCATCTACGACGTAAAGGCAGTTCTAGCTCTGTGCGTGACAATTGAGTCGCCGCGCAGAGCAAAGAATATCATTCAATATCATCGCTGCCAGTTATTTGGCCAAACTCAAAAATTGTGCAGCACAGTACCAAGGTGCGTGAAGTGCAGGGGCGAGCACGATACGAGGGACTGCAAAAAATCGAAGGTACACACACAGCAAGTTTCCTGGGGTGTCCGAACACAAAGACTCACCAGGCTCACCTTGTCATACGCACAAGCAACAACAAGAACAGCCAAGGTGTTGTGAAATGAATTCATGTTTTACCCGAATTAATTCGCACCTTCACAAACTAAAGTGAAGAAATACTCAATCACCACCCAGTGTTACCGGCGTATGCGTACTTAACCCTCTTTACGTCACTATTACACATCGCTTCATTTCCCCACACACAGGAAATAAGATAATAAGGATTTCCTGCCATAATAAGATACAAATGAATACAATTATTTATAACGGAAATGCGATTCATCAATAATACTATTTACATCGCATTTTAGTATTGCTACAACTGTATATAAACCCCATGTTTTTACAAATACAGTTAGTTAGAGATCTTCAAGTCTACGCCGAGCTTCGTTCTAAAGCTTTCGCCTCCAGGTCGTGCCCCGTTGTGCACGCTGCCTGCGAGTGCCTCTCTACGCTCAACATTTAAGTACGTACGCCGTTATTGTTTATTCTTCGAACACTAAATCGAATTCCAACAATCTCAAGCATTTTATTTCAACAAATTACAAAGTGTTTTTGACGTCAACCGACGCCGACAACACCAGTGTTGTCGACATCAGTTGGCGTCGAAAACACTTCGTAATTTTTAAATAAAACAACTGTAGATTGTTTAAGTCGATGTGGTGTTCGAGAATTAATAATATCGGTGATGCGTACTTAGTTACTGTTGAGTTCAGAGAGGCACTCGCAGGCAGCGTGCACAACGGGGCACGACCTTGATGCAAAAGCTTCAGCACGAAACTCGGCGTACACTTGAAGATCTTTAACTAGCTGTATTTGTAAAAACAAGGGGTTTATATACAGTTGTAGCAATACTAAAATGCCATGCAAATAGTATTATTGATGAATTGCATTTCCGTTATGAATAATTCCATTCAGTCGTATCTTATCAAGGCAAGAAATCCTTATTACCATATTTCCTGTGTGTGGGCACATTAAGCGATGTGTAATAGTGACGTAATGAGTGTTAAGTACGCATGCGCCGGTAACACCAGGACGGGCTGTCGGTACGCGCATGTACCGATGACAGAACACCCTCTATAAAAGATCGTTTCAGCTGGATGTCATGAGATGTGAATCTCGGGACTCCATTGGCCAAGTGAAGTTACAGTTACACTGATGAATATGGAAGATATCCACTCTCACTTTGTTAACAAATCATAGAAGTCAATGGTGTTCAAAACCTCTTAATTCAGTTAACTTAAAATTAATTTATAATTAAAATGATTTTATCATGAAAAACCCAAGCTAAATCTAAAAGCCATGATTCACTTGCGTTTTTCAAGATATTTATAATAAGTACTAAGTAATAGTAACATACAACAGTAGATAAGATCCAAAAATAATATATTTAAACCCATATACTTTCTGTGTAGAACAAAAGGGATTACGTTTTTAAAAATTGAAACTTACCGAGATTCGTAGAAATAACAACCGAAATTACAATGCAAAAATTTAAAATACGTAAAAACGATTGGTCAACTTCGGAAAGGGTAGTAGAAATCCTTACAACATGATAAGTTGTTAAAAATGACTGCAGAGCTAAAAATGGCGTCTGTTCCTGTAAATTAGTCGAACGCTTAATTACTTCAAGCCATGTTATTTAAATGACCAAGTGCAATGTATTAAGTGATGCAGCATCTCTAATTCAACGGCAAAATTTGACTATGAGGTTCAGTCTAATAAGGAAAACACTAACAAATACGTATTACGAAGTTATCACAAAGGATTCACAGCGTTCTAGTTCACAAATTCATCTAAGATCGCTGACAGTACAAATTTAATAAGCAATTATCCGAGGAAGATTAAATTCCAAGTAAGAATTACACCAAAATCGATAATTATTAAATAATCAAAATCTCGAAGAAAATAGAACTACGGTCAAGATAAATTTAAGAAAAAAACGTAACTCCCTTTATTTTCAAACAATTTAAACTCGTTACTATAGTAGTTACATGTGACCTTGACCAAACGTGATGTGTTTAGCTTGCGAATACTATTATGAATGAAGAAATTCCTTTGTTTACTAACGTAAAAATATTTAAACTTGACCTGCATTTGGACTGTCTGTAAATCTAGACAAAGGGTGTGTTGCATATTCCAAATAGGTGTCATAATTAACGTAGTATTAGTAATTTGCTTTATACATTTTATACCTTTGAAATTTAATTGTGTGTATGTGATTTGTTTTTATTTAAATGCTTGTTTTACAATATAAGTATTAAACCAAGTTTAATTTTGTTAATTAAATATAGCGTTAAGGTAATTTGGCTCGCGACAAATTCAACGGATAAAATAGAGCATACGATATAATAATAGGTAAAACTATAAATGACAAGAAAGTTATTCTTATTTAGGCGAAATTGATAAAGGCGACTACAACATATAAATTATTAATTTTACAACCCTGAACTAGGGCAAGTAACTAACAATGGAGATACGCATTTAAAACTGTTGATGGTTGTTCGATGGCGATGAACGAAGACGGTGTCCTAGATAGCGGCGATAGTACGAAAAATTACTAGCCTGGCTGTGAAGAAGCGTTCTCGACGTCATACACTATTATTAACATCATTTGCACATTCCCGTACTCTTAGCACTGCGTTTTGAGTAGAATATGGAAACTGCTATTAATTTAATTGATATTGTAAATGTCTTAAAAACGTGCCTATCTTTTATCTAATACGATGATGCTGTAATCGGCACAATGGTGTCATTTTTGAATACTCATACCGTGATGAGGCGTACATTGGGTTACAATTTTGTGATGTCATAGCAAGTTTTTCGAAGCGTGTAAAACTATAATCAACTTCTGCGGTCAAGAGCCTCGCTGTCTGTCGCTGATTTACCTCCAGCAGTGATCGAAACAATTCGACCTTCATGTCACACATTTTCCATACCATTATGTTCCTCACATTTCTTCCACGCGCCGCGCCGCCGCGTTTTTTGCATTTATAAAACATCTCCTTAACGCCTAGTACTCGTCCCTCTAAACGTTAGCAGCGGCTTCTTTTGTTAATATGCAATGCGATTGTAGTGTTGCCTAGGATTTCTTTTCAACCCTTGTAGGGGGTTTTTGCTCAATATAGACAACAATCCGCTATGTTGTGGTGTTTTAGCTTATCTCCTCTTGTCCTCGTTATTTTGACTATTTTCCGTTTGGCTTCAGCTGCATTTCATTGGGTAGGATAAGTGTAACTACTAATTTACTTATTCCTTGTCAGCATTCGTTAAGCATGTGAGTTTGTTTTGTATTATATTTGTCGGGTGTTGATGCACTGATGCACTTGGTTTTGGACTACAGAATTTTGATCTTAGAAATGACGCGACATTTTCATTTGTGAATTGCGCATATTTCTGATCGCTTTGAGGCCATACATATGAATTAATATAAATTTATCTGGCCCTTCTATGTTTGTAACGAAGATATTGTGGATAAAATGACCTGCCTCCCATAAATGTGGAAATCTGCTTTTGAGGTCGCAACTCTTACAAAGTATGATTATAATGAATAGAGGTTGCGAATGAAAATGGCTAGTCCGAATTTTAATCGTTTGTTCATTTCAAAGCAACCAATGTTAGTTTATGTTATTTTATCAGTATTTCGCCGGCCTTGATTGTTGTACTAGTTATAATGTTTGCTTCTACACCCAAGGGACAAGGGTTCAAACCCGATCGAAGTCGTTAAATTTTTCAGCGGAGAAAAAATTGAAATAAGGATAATGAAGTAAAATCGTAGGTCCGTTTGGCACGTTAAGAATCTCTATTGGCGGTGGAACTTCCACAGATTTGGCAAAATTCTAGTAGGCATGGCGAAATGACAGTTCTAGTCCAAAACATAAATGCAGAAAATAGTATCCATTAATTAGTTGATAGTATTTTCGGAATATTGTCCCCCGCTCTTATCTAACTAGTTTTAGTGAGTTGATTGTCTTTTTGATTTCATGCGACTTCTCGTACGTTTCACATTTTCTCTTTTTTATTTCCTCCACGTTGGTGGGCCAAGATCTTGAGTTGATGGATACTCAACGTAGCAGTTGCCCAAACTATCAGAAGGACTCTCAACATCCACAGCACTGTGCAAATATTCTTGTTCTTCGTTCTAAATTGAGACCTCTTTGCTTTTGTTGCTGTTTAAACTAAACTTAAACGAGATTCCCTAGTCTTGTTCTCCACTCTTAAGACTTAATCGCGCTATATTAAATTTCTAGAGCCATTCTAGACAGGAATACCTTTTGACACGCCTTTGGTTTTTTGGCATATGGGAAACACGCCTTAAGGTATGGAGTATGTTATTTAACTTTTGGATGGATTGAAGCTACTGTAACATACGAGTGCAAGGGACTGTGTATCTATAAATTCGGCTGTTTTTACAATCTGAAAATTAAATAATAACATCCACTGACAAAATTTTTTGACTAAGAAGAAAAATATTATGGCACCCAGAACAAATTCGCATAATGTAATCCGGTAAAGCAAATCGCCAATTTCAACTGAGGAACAGATAATAACTAAGATTACAATAATCTTTCCCCTTGTGTTCGAGGGGAATTTTTTGTTCGCCAAGTAAGTTTTGACACAAAGTAATTAGCTTTTAGAAGCTTTAACAAATATATTAATCGCACATATAATAAAAGTTAATCAAACTTTAACATTGTACTATGCTATTAGCGATATACATAGAGCAAAGTATTTCCTTAATTTTAGTTCTATAAAATAATGGTAACTCACAAACGATGCACTTTGACTTAAGCCAGAATGAACAATCCTCCGATCATTTGCGTGCAAAATATTGCTATCGCGATGATTATTTTGCACAGGTAACGTAATCAATATTTAATACTTTCGGTCTCTTAATATACACCGATAGGACCTAAAAAGTGAAACAACAGGGTAATGCCACATTAGGGCTATTTGGTTGACCTTGTAACCCTATTACCCCGTTCTTATAACGGGATATTAGTTATGCTAGCTAGCTCTGAGACTCTATAAGAGGGTGCGTTAGATCTACACTTAAGTAGCATTCAACGGTTTATAATTTAAGGGTGCCAGACGGTGGATTCCGTCAGATAGAAAAGAATTATATAATGCAAATAGTAACCGTTGAGTATTTGTCTCGGGGGATAATAAATATGCCTACTGGAAATAAAAAAAACAGGTTGTGATCAAAATTTAATTAATATCAAAATTATTTAAAGAAAAATTGTGAACAACATTTTATATGAAATGAGATAAAAAATGCAAATAAATATTAGTCAGACGTTCGATTACTGATTCCCTTGTAGCTTTACCATCTCTCAATCATTTGGACTGCACGTTCGAATTTCGTTCCCACTTCGTTGTTCGAACAAGGAAGGGCAGATGCAGACTGCTGTAAAATACACATACAAAAGTAATATGTTCTTGAAGAACTGAAAATTAAGTTGGGTAAAATATACAAGGAACTGTATTATCAATAAGGTCCTGACTTATTTTTGAAGTTACAAATCGTTAATACAAAAAATAATAAAATAAATGTATTTAATTAATTGATCACAAAGAAAAAATGTAATTTAGATTTGGTAATATAAATTAGTATTCCTTTTAGAAAATTGAAATTTACTATTAATGTGAATTAATTTGACCTTATTATTTCAAAGAACAAGGTCGAATGTTTTTCCTTATTTTTGTGGTTACAAATTGAATTAAACTATGCTATGCTTTTGAAGTAAAATAATTTACCTTTTTTTAATTATAGGTACTTGACCTTTACACGATGTTACGAGATAACAGCTGGCTTAAATTTTTCACCACGTGCATTAGAATCGACATCGATTTATATCTGTATCAATCTTTAAATGAAGATTGTAATTTCTTCCTTGAAATAAGGCAATTCTTCCGGATTGAAAACAAACTAAAAGAACAAAGAAAAATTAACTAAGTTATAATTACCAAACAAAAATGGTCGAATTTCGAACGTTTGCAATCATATTCTATTATTAATTAATCCTAAGAAATCTTTTTAAATCTATATAATTATTTTCATTTTAATGAAAACGATTATATATTATACTAAGTAGTTTCGTTTTTACACAATATTTTTATTTTAATTTTATTTTATTAGACTACATTTTAAGTAACCTATTAATACAATATGTTTATTGCAAAGGCCTCGGAAAAAGACAAAGCCTCGAAATCGTTCACAAATCTCTACAAAAGATTGACATGCGTATTAGCCAAACATGTCAGTGTTATTTTTGAAAATGAATATTGGCACTGTTCTGAAAAATACTACAATCAAATATAAATGAATATATGATAAAATTTTATTGTTAAATTATATAAACTGAAAGCAATTAAATTACTAATGTATATACAAATGTGCATGTAACGATGTAACGTTACAATTAAGGACGCTGAAGAACTATTTCTTTTAGAAAAATGAACAAATCGATGATGCCAATCTAGGGTAGCACCTCTAGGTCAACTCAATGTCAAAGGACAGTCTAAATGCACCCTGATTCATTTACATTGTTCTGCTAGGTATTTTCAAAACTCTTATGTCTTATCTGTAATATTCCTGCGCGATATTCTTTAAAATAATCATTTTAAAATCGGATGTATGTAAATATTTATAATTATTCAACTAATTTCACAAACTTAAAATATGTTACACTACAACTATTATAAACGTGTTTGCTAATTTTTTAAACAAAAGAATAATAAATTTTACTATTCTGGAAAACAAGTAAAAGAATGTTAACGCCACAAATTTAATATAAAGAAAAACTATCTCCAAATGTTAAAATTGATTACAAAGTATTATTACATAAAATACTGGATTAGTTAAAGATAAATTATTATCTAAAGCAATAAATGAATATTACAAGCATTTACCGAGTAGTTACACATTATTAACTACGTATAAATTTGGATTAATAGATGCAAAAACCCAATAATGTCGCAGATTTGTTTCTATGAGCTGTTATATGTTTATCATTTGCTTAGAGAGTACGTTATTTGTCTATGGCCTCCCTAATTTCTAGAGCTAAAAAAGGTAGACGAACTTTTCTGGCTGGTACCTCATTGACTAGTTATTTTGCCGCGGATCATTTTTTTTCTGCCATTTTTAATTTTGACAGGCATGCTTATATTGACAATTTATTCCAAGCTTATTTATTTACTAATAAATGTTCGGTATAAAATTTACAGATACTTTAATGTTAACGAGTAGATGATACATACAAAATAAAATATAAACAAAAATTGTATCCATCAAAATTAATAAAATGAAACTTAGTTTTCACAAAAGTCTTTATTATTGTGCACTATATATGTTTCGGTCTTTTATGTATAGACGATCATCAGGGAAATTAATTAAAATTATTAATAAAAATCGATGTTCTATTACATTACATATTAGTATTTTTAAATTTTAACATCGATTTTTATTAATAATTATATTTAGTTTCCCTGATGATGGTCTATACATAAAAGACCGACACATATGTAGGACACAATAATAAAGATTTTTGGGAAAACTAGGTTTTATTTTATTAATTTTGCTGTATATAATTTTCGTTCCCCATTCAAGTTATGGATTTCTATAAATAAACAAAAATTGTTTGTAAAAGTTTGACATACATATAATGTTGCTTTAATTTTGTTAAATAAAAATCTAGGAGGTTTTATTAAAAAAAATACCGCAAAATCTTTTTCTTCTATCTACATCTACAAAAATAAATGCATCGCTCATTTGATATAGATAGAATGTTTTGATCGAACCTCGTAGTTATACTAGTAAATGTTAAACTAAAATTAAAATATTTTCTTTGTTTCAGGTAAGTGTTGAGAACTGTCAGCCGTTAAGATTTATAGGACACTCGGTATGTATAGGCATTACGATTTCAATATTTATCTTTTTCGTTAAAAATTGCTTTTATTTAAGACAATAGTCGTTGTGTAGGCATTCATTGTTATAGCTAATAATAAAATTACAAAATTGAAGCTGTTTCCACCTAGAAAGCTTGTTAAAACCTCAAAGGGATTATTGTTTCAATTGCGTAACGAATTTATTCAGTTTTACCAAAACTATGTAATTCAAATAGTTCGCTATAGCATGTTAAATGTTTTTGTATATTTTTGTGTCATCCTCATCAGGAATAACTCCTGGGTAATTAATGTACCCTGTGACCTAAATGTTCCAGGACAGCAAATTATTTCGAAAACTTCATTCAACAAAATATGTTTTCTACAAAGTTGTTTGGTATCTAAAGTGAACTCGACCGTTTGACCTTGAATGACCTTGCCATCAAGATCTCAATGTCATGCCAATTTTTTTAAAAGCAACTTCCCATTTTTTAGCAAGCGTATTCAAAAGTTTAAGACGTTTCTAGAATGTTTTTATTCCGTAATTTCGGCGATCAGTTTAATTTCATGTTTTTAAAAGAAAGTTTTTTCCTTAAACCAAAGAATTTGCTAATTTTGCGGGGTCGCATTGACACGGAAATTGCTCGTTTACTAGCCGATATGGTTCACAAAGCAACCGAAAATTTTATATTTATATTGCGCGCTGTCAAGAAGTTAAATGGCGCACATTTGAAGAATTCAAATAAATTGAATGCGATTAAAAAAAATTGAACATTAAACTTTTGATCGTTAATAATCACGAACCACTGGGTCGATTTTAGTGAGTAAAGCTATTCTGGAAACGTGTTAAAGCCGTGAATACACTTAGGTAAACAAATTTGGCATGGCATTAAAAACCTGGTGTCAAGGTCAACCTAGGTCAAATGGTTAAATTCACTAAATGGATTTTTAGATATGAAACAACACTTTTTTTAAATGAACGGTTTCCGAAAAAATTTGCTATCCCGCAACATTTTGGTAACCCGGTATAGTTCCATAAAGGAGGCATCACCTTGACAACATTATTTGAATTATA
Source organism: Phrixothrix hirtus (assembly GCA_024586415.1). NCBI lineage: Eukaryota > Metazoa > Arthropoda > Insecta > Coleoptera > Phengodidae > Phrixothrix > Phrixothrix hirtus. The sequence goes on along the minus strand of JAHWXV010018456.1, from coordinate 2,179 downwards.
ATGATGTATCCGTGTTTTAAGTATTTGTAAACTCTTGTTTTGGGAAATTTTACCTAGAATTTCCATGTTGGTTATAAGTGGATTTTTCTCTAAATTATATACGAACGATATCAATATAAACTATGTTTGGGTATGGTTGCTAATAGGAAATCTACTTGTTGCGATTTGCAATTTTGAGAAAATGCGTTTCTCTACACAAGTGGATATGGTAACGTAAATTACCGGTGTGAAGACAGCCACGGTTTTCTAGCCACGGTTTTAGATGTGGCAACACTGCTTTGTAACTGCGTATAATAGAATTATGTCTATAATTTATTAGGCAGTATTGTACATACCCAAATATTGTTATATATGACATTATTTAAGGGAGGTACTAGATTTTTCATTCATAGTCCATAAAGGGGTAGCTCACCCCTACTTTATTACCAATAGAGGTCCGTTAACATTTATTGACGATTATTAATTATTGAATTGAATACATTGTATCGATATACATCGTTATTTGCCAACGACCGTCCTTAAGAGGGTAGTGCACCCCCACTTTTTATTAAGCAATGTCCGATAAATTTTATACCGGATTATTAATTACTGAATTCAATACATACTTATGTAGATCGTTATTTGTCACTAACCGCTTTAAGAGAGTAGTGCACCCCAACTTTTTTATTAGCCGATGTCCGTTAAATTTTGTTACAGATTATTAATTATTGAATAGAATATATAATATCTATGTAAATCGTTATTTGCCACCAACCGTCCTTAAGAGGGTAGTACAACCCCACTTTTTTTATTAAGCGATGTCCATTAAATTTTATACTGGATTATTAATTATGGTTCGAATATATTATACCAATGCATATCGTTATTTACCACCAGCCGTCCTTAAGAGTGTAGTGCACCCCCACTTTTTTAGTAAGCGATGTCTGTTGAATTTTATTACAGATTATTAATTATTTAATTGAATATATTATAGCGATATAGATCGTTATTTGCCACCAACCGCCCTTAAGAGGGTACTGCACCCCCACTTTTTTATTAAGCAAGCTCCGTTAAATTTTGTTACGGATGATTAATTACTGAACTGTGCACATTATATAGATGTAGATAGTTATTTGACACCAACCGTCCTTATGAGGGTAGTGTATCCCCACTTTTTTATTAAGCGATGTCCGTTAAATTTTATGTCCGATTATTAATTATTGAATTCAATACATTATACATATCTAAATCGTTATTTGCCACTAACCGTCCTTAGGAAGGTAATACACCCCACTTTTTTATTAAACGATGTCCGTTAAATTTGCGGATTGTCAATTATTGAATTGAATTCATTACATCGCATCCTTATTTTTCGTCAGCCGTCTTTAAGATGTAATTAAATGGTAAACGTAACCCCCTTTTGCTTATCCTGGCAAAGAACGGGCATTGTAAATCCTTACAAAATACAGATATCGCTATAGAGCGCTTTTAAGTATAAAAGCTGTAAGAAAATAAACATAAATGTATGGAATAAAGTCAAAACATGCATTTTCACGTAATCTGTTCGTTTTAGTAGTTTTTGATACAAATGCGCTTTCCACCCCATATTTTAGGCCAGAGATTGATTTTTACAGAACGAGGTTTAAGCCGAGTTCAGTAAAGAAGGCCAAGGGACTGAAATGTTACAGTGCATGGGAATCGAATAAAATGTTTTGTATTTGTTCAGGCATATTTAAAAAACAACACGAATCTGTAAATTTTAAGGTTATTTGTGACGGCTGTCAAATTAGGTATTAAATCCTAAAGTTTATATATTTTTTATATACCACTTTTTTGGTTATGGATTTTAAAAATCGAATACAAAAAAAATATTTTGAACGTTTCATAAAAATTCAAAATTCAAAATTTGGTAACCTGTAATTACAAATAAAATATTTTTAGTTGCCAATCATTCCCGGTTATACCGAAAATCAGCATCAATTTTTTTACTTTAAAGTAGATTCTAGAGGATTTTTAAAACTGGGTTTGTTTATTAAGAAGAATTTACGCTTCCGGGGATATTTTAATTTTTTTGATAATTTTGTAATTTTCGGAGCTGCGTATTTAGAACATTAGTGTCGACATTTCAATGAAGTTTTCATCAATTATTAACCAATAGTGATGTTTATACAGTGTACCCCATTCAAATCAAGTTTGCATA
>JAHWXV010018439.1:2500-32084 GCA_024586415.1 Phrixothrix hirtus | reverse complement strand
GTACACACACACAGACCAATTTCTAAAAACATGTTTTTCGGACTCAGGGGACCTGAAAACGTGTATTTCCGCTAAAAACTGGACATCGAAAATTTGGAACAAAACATGACTTTCTCTATAGTATATTTCATATAGGTAAGAGAAAGTAAAAATTAAAGGAAAAAATTGAGAAATGCGTAATATTCAGAGTTATATTTTTATAGGAAACGTCGGTACGCACCAGGTCGACAAAAATGTAATTTTAGGGCCCCCTAAAATGAGAGTTATAATGACGCTTCAAGTACCATCTGCATCAGTTGGGACAGGGCGGATTACAAGTTTGGTCACAAAGCCGGTGTAAATCAGAAATAAATCAAGTTTATAGTAGTTATTATCTAAACACCTTTGATAACCGTTATATATTTCGGGCACACAGGTTAATCAAATACCTCGGTAAAAAAGTATATGTATTGGATTTATCTTGAAAAGGGCATTTTCAGAGATTAATATCTATTGCTTAGGGATTGAATTCGGAGTTAATTCTTTATTTATTGACTCAAACGATCAATCTACATGTAAATAAGCGTTTTGGGGATATCAAAAAAGGTCATGTTTCATTATTTGCAACGAATTAGGAAATGACACAAAATACGAAAAACTTCAAGAGAGCTTTTCTATTGTAAATTAAATTTTATATCAAACACATATTTTTAAAATTTTTTTGAGATATTATAAATAAAAGAAATAAGTGGAAAACCGAAGAGAGAAAGGCGAAAGTTTGCGAAAAATTAAAATTTTACTTTTTGGTGTGCAACTTTTTTTTCGTCAGTCGCAACGTTTTTGATATCAAAGAAGTGTAGATACCATAACGGAAAAAATGGTAGTTTAATGAAATATTTTTAATGGATGGTCACCGACATATCGTTAACGCAAGTTGGAACTTTTCGATCGGTTTTTCAGTGTTTTAATTTTATGTTATTGAAACTCCCTTTTATTGCGATTATTAATCGATATATTTCACATCAAAAAAGTATATTTCATGAATAAAATGAGAATACTTAATCGCTAAATGTTTTATGACAAACCTTGTACAGGCCCTATATTCATGCAGCTTCAATATCAATGTCAATTTTGTTATCCACATCAGCAATCGCATCGTCTTCTTCAGCTTCCAATGTTTTGGCGTTGTGATAGTTGAGCTCTTGACATTCCTTACAAGCAATTGCACATTTGATGCCCAGTTTTTTGCAAGTACAATTAACTTTACAGTGCTTCTAGCAATTGTTGGCCATCAACGTTAGGAAAGATTGCGGTACAGAGTTCTTAGTCATAGGAACAGGCATTAATTCATTCTTTGTTAGTTTTCAACGTCATTCCAATGGCTGTAAGATTTCTCCGTACTACTGCTGTACGTGATAGTATACTCTTCTTCCATGTAATTTTGTGGCATTAGCAGTTGGAGGCAGACATATTGAGCTGAAAGTTGAGCTTTTTTATTGTTTCACAAAGCATGCGAGGGGCATTTCGCTAAACTGGTGTTATTGTTGCCTCCGTACAAAAAAGCGATAATTTTTTCAACTACCGCATCTTTAGCTTCTTTGCTAGCGTTTCTATTTTTGAAAACAATTTCATTTCTTCCCGCAAATAGACTACATTTTTTAACATAAATGTCATTCTTGTTCGTATGTTAAAAAATGAAGAAGTAGTATCGCATCCATTAAAAGCATGCATGAAGTCGATTAAATGTTTAAATTCGGGATATATAAAGCTCTCTGTATTATAGAATTTTTGTGATTGTTCATCAGAACTTGGTTCTATTAAAACTTAAGGGTGTCAGTCAACAGCGAAAGAAACCGTATCGAAAAAACTAAAGCTCGTATAGATGTAGCACATGCGGCTTTAGACCAATTGATTCGACTTGTAAACTAGGAAAATTAAAATTTGGTTTGAAATAATTAGAGAAAGCTGGAAATAGTTTTAAATGCTTTGTTTTATTATTAGATTAAATAATTAGAATTTGCCCTAATTTCGTAGGACTGCGTTAAGCTTGTTTTACATTAGTCTTTCTTTGGTCCAAATCAGGCTAGTCTGTTTCCAGCAATTTTTGAAGCAAACTTTTTTTACATTTGCTTGAATAGAGTAACAAATGTTTGTACGTACTTCGTACAGTTGCTATTGCCAACTTCCGAGAAAAAGATTTCCTTGTTCGTTAGGTTAGGTGAGACTAGCAAATTTAATAAAGGTACTTCAGTAATTATTTTGACAAAATCAAAATATTCAAAATTGAAAACATTAAAAATGTTACGGCGCGGCGCATTAAACAAATGTACTCTATTTATTGCCAACTGGAACCAAAACGGATTTGGGATTGGCTATGCTGAAGACAATCTTCATGTGGGAATGTGTTCATTTATCGAAAATGATTTAGAAGAACATTTAGATACTTTTAAAAACGAATATAACTAGGGTATACTTTTTAGACTGAAAATAGAGTGAAACTTGAACGCAATTAGCTGTTTCATACCAGGAAATTTTTTCTACTCACTTACTTCTAGACTCATTTTAGACAAAAAAAAACTAATGTAAAACAAGCTTTACACGCAATCTCCAAAAAAACTGCCAAATGCTTGGACTTTTTTCAGTTTTTCGTAAATAATTCACAAAATGCACTTTCTACAAAAAAATTACTGTTCACAAATTGTGGAGCATTAAATTTTTCATCGACTGAGTACCTAAACTTCAAAAATTCGTGAAAAAAAGTGCTGAAAGAGCTGTTCCGAAGAACCTTATTTTTTCAAGTTGTGTTGAAATAATCGAACTTTCTTCAGTTTTAGTATATAACTCTTGTAAAATTCATTTCTTACAAAAAAAAATTAATTATTACATAATAACTGTAGAGTGTAAAATTATGCGTCTATTGGGTACCCATATTTTATAAATTGATTGAAAATTAGTGCTACAGACTGCAGTCAGTCTAGCTCAGAAAACTCAGAGTCTGAAGCACCTGGATATGCATAGAAGAACGATTCTCCAATAGGTATAAAAAAAGACATAATTGACGAATAGTTAATATAGCAGAGCACTTATACACTATTACACATTATTACAACAGTATCGCATATTATTATAATGTTGTTACAATATTATATAAGTTCACAATGCTTAGCCCGTTTGGGAGCTAACAGACGATAGTCGTCGTCCACAGATCCCTCTCCCAAAGATTCATCTTTTGCTTTGTTGGGATCATCGAGCCCATCCACCTCGACGTTTACTTCATTCTCATTACTGGTGATGTTCTGAAGTATCTCGTCATTGTCAGTAATAGAGTTTAGGCATGATGGTTGTGCAATTCATTCCACTCTTCCGACAACTACAAGCATCTTGACAACCTTTAGAGATGTTCAAGAAAGTGAGTTGAGCAGTTCCTGTGGTGCTGCCTTTTCAGTCATTGTTAATGGCAAAAGGCCGAATTTAGAAGTCTTTCAGCCTCAATAAAGTGGATCAAGGTTGTGACCCACCCACTGTTGAATTTGTAAATATGCTCGAAATGAATGCCGACTAGCAGCTTCCTCAGTAGGCGATAGAGCGGCAAGATTGAATTCGTTTCTAATCAGGTACCTCCAAAAGAGTGCAAACATCCGGCTGTTTAATGGTTGGTCACAACTGCCACTATATAAAGCTGGAATAAATTGCTGCACTGTTTTTCCGACTTTTCATAAATATCCTCACAATCTCTTGCAACCTTTTATCCGTTTCCAGTCGCTTGACAAACTTTAATTTAACTTGCCTGAAAAGTGCTGGAGTGGTGTCGCACCCACTCATAACATGAAGGAATAATATATTATCTTTCACAGCTTGCGTATGTTTGAACTCTCTTGGAGTGTACAGCGTATTAGGGAGTTTTCCTTACCCTGGCTTCAGCTTCAGGTTGGCGGAGTTTGAGCAAGCAGGAGTCAGTGCAGTTATGAGTACCAGGACGTCAGTGTCTCCACCCACAATAACTACAAAGCCAGTGTGCTTTTCAAGTGCATTGTTCACAATTAGTGCGTCGGCATCTTTAACAGTCTGCCTTACATAAATCTGTTGAGCCTGAAGTTTCTCAATCAAAAAAGAGATAAGACGGCATTTGTTCTATTCACTAGACAGAAAACGTTCTTTAGACATGGTTGCTGATCTACCCATCAAACAGGACATCTGGAACAGAGCCTTCATTATTTCTGCGAAGGCACTCAGCTACCTTAGTGCTTTTGCTGCTAGCCACTTCCGGGTTTCCATCAATAACTGCTGTTGCTCCTTGATCGTAGTACTGCTGTACATAGTCCATAATGTGTCTCTAGCACTAATTTTCAATCAAAATTGACGCCTAATTTTACGCTTAACAATTTATGTAAAGGTAAATAATTTCTTTCTGTAGGAAATATATCTTGTAAGTAATATACTAAGAAAAATTTGAATATTTCAACACAACTTAAAAAAATAAGGTCCTTCAACACAGCTTTTCAGCACTTTTCTTTAACCGATTTTTGAAGTAGGTACTCAATCTACGCACTATTTCATACTCTATAATTTATGAGAAGTAATTTTTTGTAGGAAGTGTATTTTACGAGTTATTTACGAAAAACTGAAAAATGTCCAAAAATTTAGCATTTTTTTGGGAGATCGTGACTAACGCAGACCTAGAAAATTGGATCAAACTCAAATTATCCAATTTAGTAGTAAAACAAAGCATTTAAAATTATTTCGAATCACATCATTGTTTTGGTCTAACCAGCTTACTCAGATGCTAAACCTCCTCTGTATTATTTTACTGCATGAAAATATGGCAATTGAATAGGAAAGCGATAAAAAGAGTTAAAATTTTCGAAATTGTGGGTTTACCGTAAAATGTGTCGCATTCCTTGGTTTGATAAGATTTGCAATGGGAATATTCTAGAAAGGGTTCAAAAATAGAAGAATGCGTAGCGAACATATAAACGGGAAAATTATGAGAAATTCTAAACATTGCATGAAGCAACAACCAGTGTGGTAGGGGAAAATAGATGGACGAGGCCAGCATCCTCTGGTTAAAGCATTCCAGGTATGTTACGGACTAACGTAAACCAAAATATTTAGTAGATTTGGTAAATCAGTATCCCGGCTAATGGTCGCTAATTCAAGTTCAATGGTAGTGAATGCAGTTTACTAAATTGTTATCCTACATTGTGTTATACCCAACAACAGAAAAACATGCAGCCTTCTATGGGGAATTGCTACAGATCCCTTATGGGGACTTCACAAGACACGAAATTCAAACAAAGAAACTAACAATTACTTATAAACGAACACCATTTGGGCCGCAATTAATATTTAATGTTAAAATTTAAAATCCTAACAAAACGGACAAAATTGTGTTTCATTACTTTAATAAAGTGCAAATAATAATTCAAATAAATATTGCTATAGTTTAACTTATAACTTTTCAGGGAAGAAGGCAATATTCAGTGCTGCAAAAATTCAGGGAAAACAGCGAAATGAATTCTAAAAGCTTTTGCACTCATAATTACTATCAATTCTTAGCATAAAATTTTGAAGAATGCTATCAAAAAAAGTTCCTAAAATAGTAACATTTTTGCTAATATTCCTATGAAGTTCAAATCTAGAACGCAGTGATAAATTATATGCGATTTATACTGCACTATAGAGCATATCTGTACAATTTCTAAAATAACCCTAGTGACATGCCTAAATGGTATTAATCCCATGGCCAGCATTCATTTATATTAGTGGAAATTATTTTATCGATATTTCTGTGCTTACTCTGTAATTACGTTGCTTGAGGAAAACGTCTGGCTACTTTACACGATGCATGTTTTTTTGAGCGCTTTGATAAAATTTGAAACGCCCATTTGTGTTCATAATAGTAAACCAGGATTTCCTCATAACTACATCGATGTTAGACAAAGACAAAGCAATGTATAAGCTAGTTTTTGACGTATCTAATTATAGATGAGTCGGGCAAAGAACCGAGGCCAGTCTGAGCCACTGTAGAAGTTTATACTTGGAAATTGTCGTGTCGCTCTAGGCCGTAATTAACATTTCCCTGCTTGATATCCAGCCTCTGACATCAATGATATATAGGCTTGAAGCAATCAGCAATAAACTTGAAATTCGAGAATTCATTATTACTAATAATTATTTATATCTTATATGAAGTCAAGTTAGTGACGCAGTGTACGCATTTACGTGGTGTTTGCATTTGTAGAGCTAGCAATCAGTGTTCTATTTTTCTTACAACTTTTAAAGTTAATGACCTGACTTAGTTATTACCCAGTTATTACCTCTAATCTAACATTTCATTTGCTTTAACTATTTGAACATATATTTAAATTTAATTTTATATCTCAATTCCTAATTTCGACACACTGTCTTATTTAACGTAACCAATTTATCCTTATTTTAATATAAGTAGTTTTTCTGAACTTTAATAATTACGTGGGAGTTTAGCATGTGTTCTTCATTTAAATGCTGTCTGGCATATTTGCGAATTCCAATGATTGCTTTAGGATATGATTATGCAATCGTGTCTTCGCCTGATTTTTGATCTTAGTTTACTTCAAAATTACTTACGATAATTCCCTTAAGTATTATATTTGATTAATATACTTTATGTTCCTTTTCTTCTTATGATTAATAATATATCCGTGGGGTCCAGAAACAAACAACCACGTTCGTGTTCGTACAAATGGAAGATGCTTTTGTACTTCTAGTAAGCAATATTACAACTATTTGTCTAATATTAATGTTGTGAAAATTGGTGAATATATCAAATTAGTTTCACACTTTAAATTCAATATGGACAGTATAGGGTAATGCGGATTTACGACTTTCTGCTTCCGCCATTTAGGAACTCGGGCGCTTCGGTTCTTGCCACTTTGATCCGAAATATCTAAAGAGTGGAGTTTATTGTATATTTTATGATATTACGAGTGTATGCTAAAAACTAATGCACGCATGCTTGTAGATTGCGAACAAAAACAAATAGCAAGATCGAGCAAAAAGCAGATTAAAGTATAATTATGAAGTTTCAAAATCATATATTTATTTTACAACATAGTCACTATTAAGGCTAATACATTTCTCCTAAAGTCTAACAAGTTTTTTCATTTCATCACTGAAAAGTTCTTCTGACTTTTTTCGAATCCACGACTTGACAACTGCCTTCACCTCATCGCCAGAGGTGTAATGATTACCTTTGAGGTCTGTCTTGAGTAGACAAAAAAAATAAAAATTATAATGCGCAAAATCAGGGGAATAAGCGGGGTGTGGAATCCGTTCAAACTTCAGGTTTCGCAGAGCATATCCAGTTGCGCGCAAAGTGTGTGACGAGCGTTGTCATGTTTCAAGGTTATTGGCGCCAGGCTGCCTCTAACACATTTTGAATCAAATTGTTGACGAGTTTGCGATGTTTATCGTCTATGGTAGTGATCGGACGTCCGCTGCCTGTTTTATCTATAATTATAGCTTTCCTAGGCTCGTAACTACGAAATTTTATTATCCATTGATTTACAGTAGACCTATCAGCAGCATCATCACCATAAACAGCCTTTAAACGACGACAAATCTCAGTAAGGGTCACTTTTGTAGCAGTTAAAAATTCAATAACAGCATACTATTTAACTCGCGTTGACATAGCACTACAATACGTCTCCATACTTCTGCTTCTCGAAATACACTGGATGAACGCAACCAACTCAAAACTGCACATGCGTATTGAGGGGGAGTGTCACGTCCACATGCCACCTGGCGCACTCTGAAAGTCATTTTTGTTAACGCTCTACAAACATGTGTGCATTAGTTTTCAACCTACCCTCGTAGATATGTAGCTTTATTATGTATAACCCATGCTTCCCAGTTTTCAACTTTTAATTAGTTGGCTATTTTCTAGGTACTAAATATTCTATATTCGCTGAATTAAGAATAATTACCTTTTAATTACAATCAACTGCTAAGACTGCATCGTATGTACTATTTAAGAATCGATTTGAATTGAATACATTCCAAAAACTAGCTTCTAGTAACGCTTCAGTACTTTACCGATATATGGTGTTCTGCGCAACACATGGAAAACATAAACCATCAAATAGTTATAGAAATAATATTTACAGAGCTAATTCATTAAGAAATTGTGAGCGATTCCTTGACGTAGTGCATTGTGAGTTCTGTTGCCTCTATTTCGAAGGATGGTGAGTATTTTGTTGCTTGCTTCTATATATTTTTTTCGCCTTCGAATTGGTGCGTCACCACGAATGAACCCTTCAAAAGACTTATTTCTCCAGATTGAACTATTTTAAGAAAGAATGAATTTCCATAAGCTTTGCTGTTCCAGTTCTATTTCAGTCTATATTCCTCTGCGAGCAGCTTCCACAACATTATTTGTTTTAGCATTACCATATAACGTTCTTACGGGAACAGCTCATAATCTGGTGGAAATATTAGCTCTCTTCGATTTCTTCTTCTATTTGGGCGGCCAATGTAATTAACTTCGAACCATTGCAAAATTGTTCTAGTTTTGGTGGAGCTAGTTCATTTAGTTATTCAAATGCGTTATCAAGGTTGTACATTGGTATAAAAGCTAGAGTAACGATTTTTTTAGCTGCTAAACTAAAGTCTTCGTTGTTGTTCTACCATGCTTTCAGCTCCTCTCCAGCTAAATTCCTTTTTATACTTTTCTTTAGGTGGAAAAAGCAACAAAAAGATTTGCATTTGGAAATACACTCCCCATATTATTAATTGCGGTCAACTCAAAGCCAGAGAAAAAGGAGCCTGGAAAAAATTTGACCTAGATGCCCTTGATAGCAATCACATTCTTTCATACATTACCTATTGTGTATTAGGTAGCAAACAGTAAGCGACCGGAAACACAAAACATCTTCTTTCAGTCATAATAGCGTACACTTGACAAAATAATTCAATTTCTATTCTTGAGGCCCATATTCGTACGAGGTTCTTCCAAAAATTAGAACGCGTTCGTTGTCTCCTTTTCCAAAATTATAGCGGCAAGATCGTCAGGTTGTGCTGGCGCTGCCCTCAAGACGTCTATCTCTCTTTGGACAAGCTTCTTTAAGGCAGATTTGAAAGGAAGTTGTCCTTTAGCAGCAATGATCTCATTTGATGCACATTCGTTGATAATAACCATTGGTGTGTTTTGGGTCGTTTCATCTTGTCCTTTAATTTACGTTTGAGTTCCTACAGCTACAGTTCCTACATTATTGGCACCATATTCATTTGTAGATATATGCAACCGAGCCTTGCAGTTTTCCGAAGATCGTTTATCACATCGCCAGAAATTTAATATTCCATCATTATTTTACTTATTAAACGAAAACACGCGCCCCTCATGTGCAATTTTTAGACCACCCCTTCTTGACAATAATTCTGCTAGAGTAACCGAATAAAAGTTGTAGCGGGATTAATATAATTTGGGACGAAGTTCCGTTTTTACAGGGTTTTCTGTTGTAAACTAGTAACAATAATGATAGTTCATTGGTAGACAACTACTAATGCTGTCGTTGTAAATCAGTATTTAATAATAGCAACTTTTACTATTTAACTACCGATTATAGTGTGGTTATCGAAAATCAATTAGCTTCAAACCCTGAAATGTACACTTTCTAATAAGTAGCATATGAGCGAATAATTGAAAACGTACTTATTATGTTTAGGTAATTTAGGTATCATGTATGAGTAGATAATATTTATTATGTTCAGTAGTAGCCTTAAAATATACTATTTCAAATAAAAATGCGTATACGTTTACATATGTTGATAATAATAGATTTAACTACATATCTATATAATAAAATATAGAATAAACTCCATCCTTTAAATATTTCAGTCTTAAATCGTAAGAACCGAAATGGCCGGAATACAAACCACCGGGACCCAAACAGCGGAACCCGAAACCGAATCGGCAAGACCGAAACGTCCCGTTCCCGGGAAATGCTATTCCTATGGAAGAATATATCAAAGCTCTTGTCAGTTTCCGGCTTTAAGGTCAAATTCGAGTTTATTAAACATTTCCTTAATTTGAACGCAAATAAATATGGTACCAGATTAACGATGGATCAGAAGATATGATTTTGTAACTTATATAAATGAACAGGTACATTTATTTTTTAAGCAAATTTGAAGAGCATATAAACACCAATAATCCGATTAATAATACCTAGATAATTATTCATTATTCCCAAATGATGAAATTTTAGAAGACCTGTAGGATTGCAACATTCTTAGGATTAACAATAAATTCTTTGTTATATTCTAAATATTTTTAATATTAATATGAGCTCTGCTTTTCAGCTAATTTCGAATTAGTATCTATGATACTTACTTATGTGTATTGCAATTCAGGAACGTTTTAATATTTTATATTTCTTTATATCTTTTTTAACTTGAAACATGTAGTTGCATTTAGATTCAACTAAAAAGAAATAAACAATAACCAATTTACTCCCCCAGATCTGCCGGATCTAATCTATAAAGATATAAATCTACCTATTGACCGCAATATTGTTCATTTATAAGGATTAACTACTTAATACTGAAAGTTTCCTTTACAGGTACAACAAAAATCTAATCGTAAGTTTAGTAGCATTCTCTGCTTCAAGAGCAATGTTGAATTTAAAGTATGTATCGAACTTTGATTTATTGCATTAACAATATTTCATACAATTTCCCATAAATTTAATTCAAATTCATATTATTTTTATTTCTGTCTAATAGAACAGATTTTGGCTTTTAGTCAAAAATATTTTTCTTGATTAAAACAATACGGACTAGTTTTAACGTTTAAACAAACTGAATAATTCATAAAATATAAAATACCCATTACCGCGCTATAAAAAATTACAGCATAATTAATTCATTGAAGTCAATTACACATCGATGTACATCATTTTTGTGAAAAAGCTTTCATTGTCAAACGTATATTACAGATTATATATATATATATAGTAAATAATTCTATATATTTATTAAAACTGGTTTACTGAATAGCAAAGTTTTGAAATGAAATTAAAAAAATTATTTGCAATTTGAAAAAATAGTCTCAAATACAGCAGTACCTACGTTTATTACTAGTGCACCGTAAAATAGATATTTAGTGGAATAGGTGTAAGTAAATGAATTATAACTTAGCGAATATAAATAAAGACTTTTAGTTCTTTTACATTGGCGTCAGGTGTTGTATTTGCTATTGAAGGTGTGAACTCATGGACTATTAATAGCTAAAAGATAATGTTAATTGTTTTATACATGCCGGTGACGAGAGTGCCGATAAAACTATGGAGCCACTGGTGGATATATTACAGGACAAAATGAGTTCCAGTCAAGAGAAAGTGGAGTCCAATCAAACTAAATTACAAGAAGGATTGAATTCCAATCAAATTAAATTCCAAGTAGAAATTACAAACAAATTAAGAGAGGTAATTAAAACGAGTCAAAGTAAACAATAGGGTAAAATTAAATGAAGCTAAAATGCATGAAAAGAAGAATTTAAATTAAGCCTATTTAAATTACAGGAAGATCTAATAAATATAGTAGCAAAAGAAATAGAAGATACCACCGAAGAAGTCAATAAAATATCAACAAAATACAAGGTGAACACGAAGTACATTAAAATGTCATCATTGTCACAGTAAAAAAACAAGTCAGCATGCTTAAAAAGAAATCACTCTCTGTTCGTCCTGAAAAATCAACACAAGTGGATACAGTAGATTGATCGCCTTACTTATGAAATCATAATATTCAATATAAATTATTTATATTGAAATATACATTATACAGCTCAAACTGCCTAATTTTTGACAGAAACTTAGTTTAAATGCGAAGAATTGTGAGAGAATCATATTTAGAATAGTTTCATCTTTAAAACAATTTCCTTGGGCGGGGCGATCGTACCCGCGACCTCTGGATAGGTCCTAGCCACTTTATCACACAAGCTACCGGTGGTTTGGTACACGCTCGAGCGAAAATCCTCTTCAAATGCAACACTTTATATATTAAATCATATATTGTAATTATTAAGATGTTAGGAAGACTGTTAAATACTACAGGAATTAGAAGAGCCACACGGTCATGCAGATTCACAACTAAATTCGCAGTATCGTAGCTTAACAAGCCTAAACTCTAAATTAACTTTGCGTTAATGAATATAATGAAATGAGAAAATTCAATATAATTATTTATATTAAAAGGTAGTGTATAAATGAAATTATACGGCTCAAACTGCCTAATCGTCGACAGAAATTTAGTTAAAATCATATTTATGATTACCTCATACTTCTTTGCATTTTAACTAAGTATCTGTCGATAATTAGGCATTTTGAGCCGTATGATTTAATTTATACACTACCTTTCAATGTAAATAATTTATATTAAATTTTCTCATTTCATAATGTTCATTAACGCTAAGTCAATTTATAGTTTAGGCTTGTTAAGCTTCGATACTGCGAATTTAGTTGTGAATCTACATGACCGTGTAGTTCTTCTAATTTCTGCAGTATTTAATAGTCTCCCTTACATCTTAATAATTACAAAATATAATTTAATACATAAAGCGTTGCATTTGAAAAAGATTTTCACTCGAGCGTGTACCGAACCCTTGGTAGCTTGGGTGGTAAAGTGACTAGGATCTGTCCAGAGTTCACGGGTTCGATCCCCACTCGAGGGAAATTTTTCTAAAAATGCAACTATTCTAAATAAGATTATCTCATATTTCTTAGCATTTTCACCTTACTTATGTTGAAAATGGCATACCAAGTACTAGAAGATCTAACAGGAATTTAGATTAGCACGTTCGCTTAACCTGGATAACGCATTGGCTCATGCGCTGGAATTTGGAATGACCAAATAAGTATTAAAGATAAAATATTTTTGGAACTACTTGACGCAAAAATCAAATGGACGTAAACAAAGGTGCTGAAGGTGGGCTAAATGGGGAAATATACAGAAAAATTGCCAAGAGACTATGAGTAGTGCCGCTGATATTACAAAGCACCAGGAAAACTAGAAATGATTGATGTGAAGAGACGAATATCAATTTTCGCTAACCTCGTCACAGAAGCTACCATCCAAGTTGCATCATTAAAACATAAATCGGATAGTCTTTATACGAACGTAACAATTACAGGAAAGAACGCCAAGTGCTGCTGGTTACAGGATCAACGAAGACAATGGTGAAACCAGACATTGCTGAGAATGGAAGATTACTACCTTCACAGCTGCTAATACGTACAGCTACAGGAAACTGTGCAACCGATCGTAGTTAAATTACTACAGATATTGAGGTCAGTTGTAGCAAATGTACAAATCGCATATTAGCAATTGATATTTAAGAAGCTGTTCTATTGGGTATGGGTATAATTCCTGAGTTTGGCTTCGCCTGAGACTTGAAGAATAATATCATACGAGCTGATTACGAAGAGATATCCATTAACGAACGAGATGGCCACGCAATAAAAATTATACGAGCAGAAGGTGATGCTACCGCCAAGAAGCGAAACAATAGTTATGGGCCAACCACAATCCTAGCAACCAACAGTATAAGCATTGACTGAGGTATTCTAGCTAGCAGAGTGTTGATTTAGCCTAAGGAAATGACTTTCATTCACTTGATGAATGCTAATACCTTCGAAATGGCTCCAAATGTCACCGAATTAGGAATGTGCACACCTATCTCATAATAGGTACATTGCACGAAAATCGGTGAAAAGATATAGCATGTAAACAATTTTGCTAAGCGGCGTACCATATGCAATCCCTGGACAATTGCCCCATGAGCTAAAGAATAAAGTCAGCTATTTAATTCAACAATATGCCGACATATTTACTAACGATTACGGTTTGAAGCGTAGAACAAACGTGATGCATCCAATAAATATTGAGGATACCCAATCAATACATTAACGACTAAGGAGGCTGTTTCTATCTAAATAAGAGAAAGCCGAAGAGATAATTAAGGGCATGGTACGCGAAGGGATAATGGAACCATCTAGTAGTTTTTGGTCATAACCAGTTGAACTAGTTAAGAAGAAAGATGAAAGCACTAGGTCATGTGTGGATTACAGTCCCTTAAATAATGTAACCAAAAGGGACAGATACTCTCTATCCGAATTGACGCCACTTTAGATCCGCTTTCCGGCTCCAAGTGGTTTTCGACCTTAGATATGCAATGGGGATATTGACAAGTAGGTGTGGAGCCTGAATAGCAGGAATAGATTGCATTCTCCATTGGATTTGATCCATAAAAGTTCACGGTGACGCCCTTTGACATGTACATTCACCATAAACGTTCAAAAGGTAATTGATTGGATCCCGATATGGCTGTCATGGCAAACGCGTGTAGTGTACTTGGGCGATGTCAGAGTTATCGCAAAGTCCTTCGTTGAACACCTGAAAAAATCTTGAAGAGACGTTTCAAAAACTGCGAAAAGTACACGTCAACAACTTAATCCAAAGGAGCGCATCGTGTTTCACAACGAAGTGAAATACTTGCGCCATGTCGTTTCTGAGAAAGACTTGGCGTTAATGGCCATAACCAAAAGATAAACATAAATGACGAAGATTATGCACTTACGTGGATTACAAGCACCTTAAAATCCCTTATAAAGCTTACTGAAGAACCTTATTTATCGAACAATAGCTGTTAGGGGTCATTTGAACCACTAAAAGGAACTGTGGTAACCCCACCGTTACTTAGTTATCTTAAAATGAAGGGAAAATTTGTATTAGATACTAGCCACTAGGCTATTTCGGCATCAGTACCGTCTTGTCGTAAATCAAGAATGGCCAAGAACAAGTAATTGGATATTTTTGTAAAGCATTGTCGAAACCTGAAAGGAACTATGTGTTACGCGAAATAAACTGATAACGATGATAAAGGACGTTGAACACTATTACAGTTATTGAGAATTGACCACGCATATTGATATTGTTACTACTGATTAAGAATCCAGAATGTCAAAAGGTATGATGGATTGAAGGGATACCAGAGCATCACTTTGAAGTTGAGAATTATGCCGGAAAAATTTGTCGAAATTCTTACGCTTTATGTAGACGGCCTTTCACACAAGATTTGTAAACACTGCACTCGGTTGGAGTAAAAAGTTGAAAAATCCCTTGCCAATCGTGGTTATGTAAGCACCCATGACTTGAAAATGAATAATTTCAAGCAAGATTAAGAAAATGACTCAGATCTGTAGTTGTCACTAAAATGGAAGAATGGAAGTCAAAGACCAGGTTGGGAGGAAACTACCCAATTTAATTCCGATATCAAAGCATATTGTACTAATTTGGATTTCTTGCAGGTTCATCCCGGCCTTTTGAAATGAGCCCTGGAAAATGATGGTGTAACTAAAGACGAATGCAGTCGGTTATTCCGAAAAAGAGGATAGCGAAAGTTTTTCGACAACTGCATGTTGGTTCATCAGCAAGGAATATGAGAGTAAAGGAAACTTTATTAATGGTTCGTGAATGATTCTATGGGATGATTAGTGGTGCCGAAAATGGTAATATGAACTTCTGGTAATCGTCCTTTATGGAGGCGGAAAGCACGAACAAGTCAAAATAGTATGGGTAGTGAATCTGAAAGAATAGCAAATGGTATAGCTGATCCACTTCCGGAAACAGAAGCAAGAAACAAATACACCCTAGTTGCGATGGACTATTTCAGTAAATGGACCGAAGCATACGTTCTGTCTAATTTCCGCTACCTTGGTGAAGGCGCTTTTTAACCGTTTGGGAATTCCATTGGAGTTATATTCAGACAAAGGTAGAAATTTTGTGTCAGGATTACTCCGAAGTCTCTGCTAGCTGCGGAAAGCACGCAAAACCAGAACAACTGCTCTTCGTCTAGTCAAACGGAATGGTGGAACTCATGACTCAAACAATGGGAAAATATTCGTCAACAATCAGCTCAGACCATAAAATACATTAAGACCCGTTTTTTAACCCTTATCTACAACGGGCGAAGCTCCAAATTAATTTTTTTTTGGAAGTGGAATTAAACTACCACGTTATTTGGATTTTAATAGCTATCTTGGAGAGGAGAGGGTAGGCTTGGTTAATTTCTTTAGAATTACCTTGAATTTTAATTTTCACATGCAATATTATGTTAAGTTAAAGGTGGTACAGATATTATATTGTAGCAATTAAGAAAAAAGTATACATATTATTTTCCAACATAATTCGATCACAGCGAATACAAATATTCCACCGCTTCGGAGTTGTATAGCTAACGTAGTTAAAGAATTCTTTTAGTTGTGATTACAGTCACATGTACAGTTCAGTCTTACCTTACTCATAATTTCCGAAATGCTTGCCTCCCAGCTATTCTTTGAGCGGTCAAAACACATAGAAGTCACTAGAATCGAGATCTGTTGCATACGGTGGGTGTATGAGGTGTTCAAAATTGATATTCTGATTAGATTGAGCTCATGTATAATTAATATGTACTAATATTTTGCATTCTACCTTATTTATATAAGGGAAGTGATGTCCCAATATACCATTCTTCGTGTGAAATTCTTTATCGCAAGTTGGATAACTAAGGTTGCCGCATCTGGCCATTGTTTGCCTACAATTAGTAATAAGAACATGCTATCTGTTTTATGTATTTAACTGTATCATTATGAATGCCATTTATTTTTTCATATAAATGTGTTAAAGTTACGAACCGTTTTATCAAATTTACTGTCAAGATTTAATATAACTAATCTCTATATATTTACATATACATGCAAAATATTGCTTTAGGTCTACTTTTTGGACATAAATGCTTACTAGTTCCATGTAAAGATTATGCCAAGTACATCGACGCCTATGATTGTAAGTTATCAGCATCCAGCAACTGTTACGTGGCGAATTCTGATTTCTGCTTCAGGTAAGACTATAACTCCCAGCAGCAAAGACTGAAATCAGTGACTCCCTCAATTCTCAACTTGTTTTACTCACTATGGTGTTCGAATGCTCTATTATCACGACCCATGACCGAGATGACTGTAGTTAGCTTGATAATGTACCCAGTCAACCTATCTCGGGTTGACCGTGTCGTAACGTCATTTTCACACATGACAGTTGATTATAACACATAATTATTGTTTCAAAAACTGGCGCTATAAGCCACTCTACTCGGAAAAGCATTAATTTGTAACGATACATGACTGCGAACCATTTTATTTTATGTTTCGTAGACATTCACTAGGTTGCATGTTAGAGAGACCTCTCTTATCCAGATTACTTTTTAGATGCTTATATAAAAATTCGACTTTGCTCTATCGACCTGCAATATTATAAGACATCACTGTAGAAATTCAAAACAAAACCATTGAATACGTGCTGAAATATTGGAAACAACGATGTTGGAGTGCTTTCACTGTCTTCATGACTACACTGTTGAAGATGGGAGTAAGGTTTCATATACTACTTTTAAGAAATAGTTTTCTCATCTTTTGCGTTAGGTTATGTCGGTGTGTAGGCTTATTTATATAAAATATATAAAATTTCCAAATAATACATTGAATACTTCCCTTTTTTATTTGTTATTAGTTATCAAACTTTTAACCTGTAGTAAATTCACTTTATTTCTTAATAAATTTCAATCAACCGGTACTTATTGTTTCTGTCTTAATAGTTATCCTTCAGAATTTTAAATTACATGCTCAACTTCATTTTAGTAATATACATTTATCAACACTATGCTTAAACATATTTTTATGATACACAACTATATAGCAATAGATTCTATCCTTAGACCTTTAGTTTTGGTTATCAGCTACTAGAGATTTAATTTCTAATTAAATCCTAACCTGCTCTTTTCAAGTACATCTTTCCAAGAAAGATCATCAAAAATCTAATATAGCATTCACAGTAGTCATCACAAGTTACTGAAGGTACTTATTCAATAATCTTCGGGACCTAAATTTATTAAGAAAACGACTCAACATCATAATCAACAATACCTATAGAAAATGGAAACCGAATACAATAACCATATTAAGGAAGAAAGTAAACCTTAAATAAGGAGCAAAATTTACAATTTCTCAAAAAAATTCCTGAACTTAATGAATGGCAAATTAGGAAAATCAAACACTGCACCCTCTGGACCCAAATAACGGAAAACAATGTAACCTATAGGTGAAACAACAAACTAACTAAACATTCATCTCATGCAAAAAAAACAGACTCGTGCACAACGTGAATAGATAAGCACCACACCGTTTTTCTTACATCTGCAGACTGCGCAGAAATAAACCAATGCGTTAAAAACCTGACAAGTTCAATCCACAGGTTAGGATGAAATGCTTTTTAAATGAACCAATAAACCTTTGTTAACATTAATATACCATTCGTTTCTAATCGGCAAATTCTCTGAAGTCTTAAAACACTCAATAACGACGCCACTTCACAGAAAAGGACTCACAGAAAAGTATCAACAAATACAGACTAATAGCGTTATTAAGCATGTTCACCAAAGTCCTGGAACAAATCATGGTAGATAGAATAAATACTTTATAAACAAATGTCACGCACTAACACCTTCAGAAAATACAAGTTAACCATGTAGAATACATAAAACCTCCTATCAAAGATATTAACAATCACAAATATGTAATATCCATCTTCTTCAATGCCTCTAAAGCTTTCCACTTATTTCTAAAAAGTATAAAAATAAAAGTTAACTTAAGCAATATGAAATTAGCTATCTACAATGTTGACCCTCAAAGGTAGTAAAGTAATCATGTATACAGTTGGCACCACTATCATAGTCAATGGGCTCTCTATGGAAGAAATCCGACACACGTTAGCAGTACTATAAACAACTTTGATAAATTGTGCTATAGGGACTGTCTTGTTATAACCTATGAGGAAACTGTGCTACTGAAAAATAATAATAGACATCGTCCTGAGATAGACAATTTGAAGTTTAGCTTTAATTTCAAAGAAATTTAAGTTGCTCTGACATAACAAAATTTCGACACTTTAACCATCGAGTTAAAAATATATGTAATCCAAATGCCTAAGAAATTAAGAAAATATTAAGAGTAAAAAGAGAGATTTTTTCATCACAAATCCAATTTTTCGATAGCGCCAAAAATGGCCAAATAAAAAAATCTGTGTCTTAATTCCTGGACTTAGCAAAAATATCCTTGCAGATCTAAAATGCGTGAAACGGATAGGTTAAATTCCAATTCAATTAATTATTTAAATCACTGTCATAAAATGCCGCAAAACATCTAATCATTATTAACCCCCAATTTGCGGAAAGCAGTAATTCAGCGTTTTGATTTTTCAAAAATTGTTGGTAAAAGGAGGGGAAAGCTGATTACGTGTTCCTTTCCCTCCGGCTGTCAGAGTATAACAGAGGTACAGTAATAGCCAAAACTTAAAATTGCTTCCGACGTTTGGGTTAATTAAAGAGTCACTCCAAAGTTTTTGTTCCAAGCAGATCTAGACCTAACTTTCCCTAACCAAATAATATACCCGCAACCGAAATCTTTGTGCTAACCATAATTAGATCCTCATTAAAGAGCTGACTCGGATGATCCTGGGTGTATAACTGAACCCGGGTCAGCAAAATAAACAATTGAACCGACGCCAAAGTGTTGTGATCAAACACTTACGCGCTGTTCAAAGCGCGACTACAGTCAGCAATCACGTTAACTTAATATTGAACCTAGACATTTCGATATTTGTAAAAATTGAATAATTCAAATTTTATTGACCTAACACCATCAAAACACCTAGTTACTGTGACCTAAGACGCGCACTAGCAATCTACAATCATCTATAGGATTTCGTCTCCTGCACCAGTGCATCTCATTAAAAATCTGCCGATGGTTTTCTAAACACTTCTGGTTACATTCACACACCTAAATATTGTTGCTAATACTAACATCAATGAAACCACACTCGATATTCTAAGTATCCCGTATTGTTTAAACAAACTACAGCCGCAAATAAACCTCCAATGACCTTGTTATAATTAGCAATACGCGCAACGTTTCTTATCTAAAACTGGATTCCATCAAACAGTTCTAAAACTAAACAATTAAACATAACGTTGAAACCTGAAAATAACAGTAATAGATCACAGAGTTTATTAAAATTTCTCTTCATTTATAAATTTGTAGATAGTTCGGATAGGTAGTAGTTTTAGAATTTAACAAATAGAAATCTTGTATATATTTTCAAACCGTTTCAAATTAATTGAATAAGTTCGTACAAATAAATGGTTTAATAACTGAACTAGAAAACAATTAAACGCTACGCATCATTGCAAAGAATAAAAAGTATAAAATCGATAAATTAGCAAACAGTGTTGTCAGCCCTTGCTGCGTTTTGTAAACCTTTAAGTAATAATAATATATTAATGATGCATGACCGTATATATTACGTATTTAATAAATTCAATTAGAGTAGGCTTCCTTCTAAATTCAGCAAGGAATCATTTTCCTAAGAAGTAAATAGGTTAAAATATAAAATTATTTAGATCCACCTCGTATTATATATAAAATCATTCATCGCAAAAATACATAGTAAAAATTCGTCATATTAAAAAGAAGTCAATTACTTTGTGTTTTCACAGACGGTGGCCTCAGCGTTTAGGCCTGAATAAATAGTAAGGTACCATTGAAACACGCGTCAAGCTGACCCGTATTCTACATATCCATGTGAAAATTATACAAGCAAAATCTCAAATAAGTTCTCAAAATGAGAATGCATGAACCTTGTTCAAAAGTTATTTGTGCATCTATATGATTATAAAACGTTCCAATATATCCGATGCCAATGCCAAGGTTGAGATATATGCAATTTTAGGATTCTGAGGGGGGAAAATAAAAAGTTAGGTAGTTACCAGGCTTTAAGTGACACAGTTCGTGGAGAGAAAAGTTATGTTGGATAGTGCCTTTTGTATCTTTAATTTTTAGATGTTGAAACTGTCTTTGTCAAAGTCTCTTAAACCACTAGGCCATTGGTGTCGAATTTGGGGTTTCCAGAAATAATTTGAGATTTGAAATTTGGCAAGATTCAGACAGGTACCGTTCCGTATAGTTCCACTCAAGGGGTGTCTTCATATAATTAGGACACAAGGGCGGCTTTTTCCTAAGTTTAACAACGTCAGAAGCATCAAAAATAGTAAGTGCTCTCCACGTATTCTTGACTACATAAAAGAAGGTGATCCGTCACCTTTTGGTTTTGCAAGTAATTTATTAAGACCTGCAATACCAGTTTAATATTCAAAAACCTGAAATTGTATTAATACAGTGCGCGTACAATAAATTAGATGGCGATTCAGTAATTTTCAGTAACAAATGTCATAAAGCATTTATTTCTAAGTAAATATAACACTTTCCTAAAATTCTTAGGTTCAGTTAGATAAATTAACAATATAGAGGGTGGTCAGTTCTAAAAGCCTTCTCTTAGCTATATCATTTAAAGCAAATTACGCCCTAAATTTTTGCAAACGACTTAAATAGTTTTTAAAGCTTCTGTAAGCATTTTGCATTGCTTTTTATATGTAGGAACCGTCATAAACAGTGAGCACCTTTAGATTAGAATATCCTCTCTATCAGCTTTTGATCCCGTATCTGCAGTACCATTAAAGTGTGTGTCTTCACTTTTAATGTAGGTCACTAGCATCGTGCTATACAGGGTGTTTCGCAAATATCACCCGATTGCAGTTTCAACTAGAGGATATTGGGACCCACCTTTTACCGATTTTGTCTTGATTCTACAGTGTTTAGTCTCGCAAGTATCGATGAACCACACCTCGCTCCACTGTAGCTTTGCCGGACTTGGTTAAATACAAGTGATTATTTGCCACATGCATTGTTGTCAGTTTAGCCTGTAACCGTACTCCAAATAAATATAAAGCAATTTAAAGACAGAAATAACAAGAACTTGGGGTAACAAGCTAGACGAATAAATTAAAAATATAAATAAACACCATGAACTAAAATGATAATCTAAACATAAACACTACCGAACAATACAGCCGTGCAAATAATAAAAAGTAAATCACAGCACCCGTGGTTGTAAAGGTGCATCTCATTTCTGTCTTATAGTTCATCTCCAGAACCTGCCTTCTTCGTAAATGATACAATCCATTGCGTTTTACAAACTGATAATTGAAGGATGCTTTTATAACATTAAACAATTTACTGATTACTGTACGAAAACGATATAGATATCAGAATCACACCCCATGCATCACTATCAATTTTGATTTGCTATACATGAATCTCAATGAATACTAGCAAACAGAATCATTCTTTTGCCATTTTAATGTAAATATGACTACCAATATATGTACAAACAAATTAATGGGAAGAATATAGTTATTATTATTGTTAGAAGTACCATGATCATAATTTTCTCTAATAATTTGAGAGCCATGCCTTATCAGTTGGCCACATTTCATAATAACTATCTAAATATTATTTCTTGTATTATAAGAATCACAACTCTTCGATCGGCTGAATACCACTCTTATTTCACCATTATTCTGTGGTTTAAAATATAAATATAATTTATTTTGTTAGTTATCATTAATTATAAATTGGCTCACTAAATTTATGCATTCCAGATTTGAGAACAACTTAATTAAAATTCAAAGTTTCTCATCTTCGTCTATAATTAGAAATGCTTAATTATTTGCTTTGATTTGGAATAATTGTTAAGACTACTAAACCTAACCTTCAATTTTTTAAGCTCGAAATTCAAATTCTTTGACATCTCATTTAGTACCCTTTGTCTTTATTATCATCTAATTAAGTCTGACTTTTATTAACACCTAAAGAGATTGATCCGTCACCAATTCTTAAAGGAAGGCAAATTACTCATACGATCAAAGGTTATTAAATTGTATTTTATATTAATACTATGAATAACTAACGTTTGAGTAATTACAGAATAACTTTATGGGGCGCAATTTTAACAGTGTCCTCTATGGAACTACATGCTCATAACTTACTGAGTTTTGCGTATTAGTATTTGATTATGATCGAAAGAGTAAATTTATTTTTTATTACATTTAATTTTTGGACACTTAAAATACGATTACAATCTATTAAAACTTATTTATAAATAATATTCATATACATATAAAGATCGCTTTGACAATTACGAATTGAAATTTGTTACTTGGACATTTTATTTTATTCTATTCCTCTGAATACATATTTATCTAATTTATTCAGTTAAATTTAATTTCGTATTTGAAAAATGTAGTTTGCCTTATTTGAAGTATGTTTTAACTGTTCAAAATTAGTGTCTAATAGCCAGGTCATCATTTTTCGTTTAACGACGTTTCAATTTGATTTTTATTAGCTTACTGTGAGTATGATTTCATTAGTGCTGTAATTTAAAAGGGAGAATTGTAGTTTAAATATGATTTATGGTGATCAGCGTGCGCCGGGTGAAAAACCTTTTAAATGTTCTATGTGTTCAACATTGCTAATATGAGTTCGGGTGTGAAACCTTACGCGACCTAAATTTTAATATACTTAGCAAATAATCGAATTCGAAATGTGTGCATGGTTACTGTAACACTAAGAAAATGTCAGAGATACATCTAGAAAATTTAGTGTGGGCGATTAGGATTGGGACTATTTCAAAAAGTAAGAAATGTTGTTGTTATATCTACACAGGCCGGCTATTTAGACGTTACATAGTTGAATGGAATAAAAACGCGTTACATGAGCAAAAACGCGAAATCCATTCAAAGAAAGTTTTGTGCGTGACGAAGATGAGGCCAGATGAATATTTAAATCGCGAATCTAATGGCATGAGGAAACTGTTTCGAAATTTGCTGCATCTTTGAAGTTATTAGCAAGAACTGCGTCTGTTGATCACAATAACATTACCAAAGAGAAACTGGTACTTGTCCAGCTTTTAATCGACGTAGACGCACAGCTGGTGGAAGAACTATCACGAAAAAATCTCGGTACTTTAGGTATTGCAGTGAAAGGAGCGGAAGCCGCACTAAGAGGGCTGAGAACGGTTAATGACTTCCTAAAAGACAAATGAATGACGCGGAAGCAGAAAATCCGAACGCTTCTCCCTGAAATTGTGCAATAAACTCGACAAACGCGGCAGTTAGGGCAACGAATTGAAAAGTTTGCATCTGCAATGGAAAAGGCAGTGTAAATGAAGGTATATCAAAGATAATGAACTTATCTCAGCGAAAGAACTCGGATCGCGTTGAAGTCTCCCGCAAGGTAAATAAAGACGTGAGGAGACCTAGAAAAATTGAACCGCAATTCGCTGTTACGAATTTAGAAGACTAGGTCATGTTCGTCGAGATTGTCCAAATCGTTAGATAGAATTATAAAAAACTGTGTCCCGTTGCGCCCCGAAACGCTACGGGTGCGTGTGCATGTAAGCGATCTTTCCGCAATACTTTTAGTGGACAGAGATAATTTACGCTGATTTATAAGAAATAGACATTATCAGCATATCAGGAACGTTGCCCTATAACCCACAAATATGTAAGTAGCAAAGACTAGTACAAAATAAAGCTCGGTCGAAATCACCGTTAAATTAAACGATGTCGTGTTAAATGTAGATTCGAAGATTTGTTTTGCGATGTACATTACTCCGTTCAGAAAGGTGCGTGGTTGATCCGTGGATAAGTGTATATGAGCCACAGACCAGTGCACACGCGAATTCGTGATTACTCCAACCGCAGCTATGTTGTGCGAGACTGTAGTAGTCCCCTCTCAGAATGAAGTGGTGAGGCGAGTTTCTATGGACGGAAAGGGTAGTATTGTACCATACATAATAGTTCGGTTTTTTAATAGACCGCTGCTTAATAACGGGCTCATAGGGAACGCTGCTGCTTCGGATTCCATCTAAAGAGGCTATATTACTGCCAAAGAACACTCAAGTGGAAGCAGCGTCATGTACTGTGGTATAAAATGAACGAAAATCGAACATTTCACACGATGAGTTAGATTGGCACGACGCGTCTCGTAGTTCATTCAAAGTGAAACTCCCACGTGCGAAGCAATGCATCGCTAAAATTTGTGGGGCCATTTCGCTAGATAAAAAGGCCTGGGTAGAACTGACGTTTTACAACATCGTATAGACACCGATACATTCCGGTCCATACGAATGGCACCGAGAAAGTTACCTCCGGGGCCACGAGAGATTACCTAAGACGAAATTTAAGAAGTGTTACGCGACGGAGTCATTAGTTCGCCCAAGTTACCGTCGTGTCCCACTCACGTATTGGATCGAAGTAAGGGCGGATTTCTGCAGTTCTATATAGACTCCCGAAAGCTAAACGATATTATGCCAAAGATAGATATCGGCTTCCTTGAATAGATACTGTCCTAGAATCGTTGTCTGAATGAACCTTACTTACGGCTTTGGAACTGCAGTTGAGTTATTGGTAGTGTGAGGTAGTGAAGAAATCCACCCGAAAACCGCTGTTTATTGTATTAGGGTTATATGAGTTCGATGTCCATCCATTTGGAGTTTGGAATGAACCCGCCACGGTACAAGGGCTCATGGACTTCGTTATTAATAGGTTAAACTGGGATAGTGCCCCAGTGTATGTAGAAGACGTGATCATCTTTGGAAAATCATTCGAAGAACACCTTTAAAGTTTGACAATGGTAAAGGGTTAAAGATTAACTCTAAGAAGAGTCAGCTGTTTCGTAAGGAATCGGAGTTCCTAGGTCATTTTATTAGTGTAAAAGGTATTGCAACTGATCTCAAAAAGACGCAGACAGTACGGGAGTAGTAGGTCTCGCATTATATTATCGACCGTTTGTCCGCGGTTTCGGCACCATTGCAGCACCCCTTTCGTTTAGCGAAGTGATTCGAACGTTACTTTTGCTAAGAAGCCTGTGAAAAAGTTTTTCTACAATTCAAACGAGCTTTGTTGAAGGCACCGGTTTTGGCTTATTCAATTATCTGCAAACCGCTTTTAATCCACATGGATGGTAGTAACTTTGAAATAGATGCGACGCTAAGCGAAATCCAAGGGAGGAAGAGCGAGTTGTTGCCTATTAGAGCCAGGGCCTAGCCAAGAAAGAACGACAATATTGTGTTATCAGAAAGAAAGTATTGAGCCTGGTAAGTGTATGTCTCTACTTTAAGAGTTACCTTTGGGAGTGCCGTTTTACTGCAAGTACTGATCATAACTGCCTTAATGGTTAAGGAGTTTTGAACCTGACGGCGAGATGGTTAGAAATGTTAGCTGAATCTGATTTTCAAGTAATACACCGTCCTGGAAAACAACACGAGAACGCGAATGGTTTATACCGTCTACCATGCTCCCACGAAAGAAGGCCTTAAGTTTTGAATATAAGGAAACGGTAGTGAGATAGGTGAATAGGACACGTTCGGTTACGCAGAAAGCGCGGGTTAACAAAGGCGCAACGATTGTTTAGGACCCGTGATTCAATATTTAAACGGGAAAGGGGCCAATAAAACTGACCTTCCATTATCGTCGCAAATGTTAGTGGTATTGAAACCCGAGTTAGTAGACGATCAGTTTAGTTTAATGAATAGAACGAGCGGCATCGCATGTCGGGCCGTTCTACTTGCGAAATTAATACCAGACATTGTTCGTTGATGTCATTCTAATGCTGCAGCCGGATCTTACTTAGGCGTAACAAGATCACTAGCCCTTTTGCGAAAATATTTTATTGGCCCACTATACTATGTGGAGGAATGGCGTTGTAAGCGCGAAGTCTGTAGCCGTCGTAAATCGGCAAAGTCACCACGACAAGTGAAAGCATCAACGCGTTCGCTGAAGTGAGCCGCCATTGACATGATGGGTCCCATACCTACATGCAAGAAGGGACACTAATATATCATGGTGGTAGGAGACTTTTTTCAGAATGGACAGAAGCTTATGCCTTTCCAGATATGACTGTCGAAACGATCGCGCGAAAATTTTTAAACGAGTTCCTATGCCGTTATGGAGCACCGGAAATCGACTATACCCACAAGGGCTGTCAGTTTGAATCCCAGTTGTTTACCGAGATGTATGTGTTTTGGACATTACCGAAACGAGAACATCCCCTTTTCGGCTTCAATCCGATTGCACGATCTAACCATTCAATCATAACATATCAGACATGCTTAACCATTGAGCTGGAGAGAATCAAATAACTTGGGAGTGTAAGTTGTCGTAAGTTATGTTAGCATATTGCGCTAGTCTTCATGAAATTATAAAGTATACGCCGTTTTCAATTACGTTTGGGCGTGAAATCAGACTACCGAATGACGCTCAGTATGGGTCCCCTCTTAACGCTTCGAGTATATCTAACCATAAATGCATCCGACAGTATTAGGAACTTCTTTATATAAGATGCACGAGAAAGGGAGGAAATTTATATATTCCCCTCCTATAATAACAATTTATTGAAGAAATAAATAAGACAAATCTTATAAATATTAATGACATTCAATCAAGTAATACAGAAACATATAAATTAACACAATTTAAATTTAAAACTCTAAATTCTAAAATTAATCTATAATCCAAAATCAAAAAATGTAATATATAAATGCTTCACACGTGCGCCAAAATCCTACTATGTTCGTAACTTCCATAATCGTAGATTTGACGTAGGAAATAATGTTTAGTTACGTTAATTGACTCCTCAGATAGGCCAAACTTCTAAATTACGACGCCCTTGAACGGGCCATATCGTACCTTAAAATATACGGGGTTACATACTTTTCGTATTGAGCATTGAGTGAGGAATCGTAAACAGTTGATAATGTACCAAGGCCGGCTAATGCCTTACACAGGAGCATCACCATCAGATTAAGCAAGAAGAGAGGAATAGACAGTCCTTCGCGTATCGGTTCCGAAAATACGCATTGGCACACGGGGTGTAAGAGGATCTACAAATGAGCGTTGACATAGCCGGAGCATTCGACGGCGTTTTGGAGGAGTAGATTTGCTCATGAGGCAAAACGTTCAGATGGGAGAGGTAGCGGCTCTTAGGTCACAGGGATGACATTTTCTACCTAGTTACTAAGAAATGGAGCTTCTAGAAGACTACATATAAAACCCTTCGCCACATCTTGTGCTCATTACGGGATGTAATGCAACGCAATAAGATCCATAACGTAGCTATTCCCATAATACGATTTGGATTAGATTCACTGAGTGAGGAGTATATCGAACGAATTATTCAGGAGGTATTCAGAAATACTCAGATGCATACACTAATATATCGCAGGCAAGCAAAATAGTAACTAAAGTGTATTCGACGAAACTCGGGTTAGCCGAAACGACGTGAGTATGCATGGATATTCGAGGAATTTATGCCATGCCCTTCGACACCGGACCAACATTGTATGGACTTGGTAGGGAAACATGAAGTAATGGGGGATAGAACGAGATCTGAATTATTCCAAAGTATGTTCCACAGTCATGAAAACCCTGATGGTTCCTGTCAAAATGTTTCTACCAACCAGCATGTAGATGGCCTTTGATCGACTCGAAGCCACTGAAAGTGATGTTTGTAACAAAAACTCTTGCGGGTAATGCCAAAGGAACTGGAAGGAGGGCGGATGGCGTGATTAGGGACACATTACGAACTCTTGCCCGTTAGGGGGGAGACCATTCAAGGGATTAGTGAACCTACAGCTGATAAAAGTTCGACGGAACCGGACAAGCGCCACAGGCTGCTTGCACTGGCGCTAAATATTGGCTTTATTATGTGTTTTCAGGAGAAGGTATGGATTAAAGGGGAACGAATGTAGTTCGCGAGTACACCACTGATAGTAAGGAAGATGATAAACGTAAGAAGTGCCGGATGATTATAAGGGGGCTTGCATTTTTATAGGTTGTGTAATGACAATTAAAAAGTACTTTGTGTACCTATTCTTTAATCACTGATTTGTACCTTTTTGTGTTAATAAAAACCTACCCAACATTATCTAATAAATTTCTATAAATGCTTATTGAAATTTTTGAAATAGTTTCAGACCCTTACTGCAATTTACAAAGAATACTAAATATAACCACAAAGGTAACAATAACTACTTTAAAGGATTCCCTTTTATAGCACATTTACAAAAGGTATTTGATATCTTGTATCCACTCTAAATGAAAGACAGTTTTTGAAAGAAAAGAATATAAATATGGAAGTAAGATTTCCGCCAGAGTCGAACTGCTTTTTACAACAAAGGTATAAGCTATGTATTTTAAAACGAATCGTTTAGCGTTAGCGGCTGTTTATTTTATATGACAAGGAACCACATAGTCAATAGAAACTTCATATTTTACCTCATAAAAACCGAATCAGTTCGTAAAATGTCTACTTTTCGGAGAATTCACGAGTTTATTTATTCTAAAATACGCATTTTATAGTACGTACTTATAGGACTTGAAGATAACTTAGAAATTTAAGAAGTTTATTACTCAATTTACAAGATTATAGTAGTAATTATAAATTTATAAAGCTTTCTAAAAGATTTTAGTCAATACAAACTTTGATTCTTTAGGTATCTTGTAAAAAAAAGGCTATCCAGAAATGCATTTTATCACCTCAAATTTATCTCAGTATAATGTTTTGTGGAAGATTGTATTTGT
>JAHWXV010018414.1:0-16717 GCA_024586415.1 Phrixothrix hirtus | reverse complement strand
TCAAAGCTTACCAATTTATATACATTGTGCTTCAATATTTAATACATTTTTATGCTTAAATGTTTTTTAAAATGCTTTGAAAATTAACGAGGTGTTACAAAGGAGTTCTTCTAATAAATTTTTGAAAATCAAGTAACTGGAAGTACTTGGAGTATTAGTTGTGAACATCATATCTCAAAAACAAATTATCATATGGAAAGCAAAAACTACATTTAAGTTTTTTATCATCCGTACATGAGATGACAAGAATTTAGTTCAAATTGAATGACCATAAGTGCCACTTTATCTTTGCAATATTTAAGTTTTTTGTGATTTTCTCGAAAACGGCTATAATAATTTTTTTGAAACTGGCTACAGTTCTTATGCCTTTGATATCCTTTTACGTGAACTTAGAGGTTTTCCTGAAAAAATGTGATGAAGAGAGTTATTAGAGAAAATCTTTGGAGTTAAGCAGGGTTTTGCGTGTCCAGTAACTTGGATGGGTGACCGTTACCATTATCGTTCACAAAATAAACATAAATAATATTTGAATCATTGATGGACATTTACATACTTGTACATCCACGTACCTAAGAAAAAGTCACACCAGATTTTCTTTCTTTCTTCCTGAGGTATAATTATTTTTTCTCATCCTGATCTAGGTACTGAGAGTAAATTACCTGTTGTTTTAAAGTTATCAAGTACCCTTTGAATAGTAGAATGGCGTTTTCCAATAACGTTTCCAATATCTGTAAGACTTTTTCCTTTTATTTCAATATTTTACTATCAATTTACAAATGACAAAAACATAATGCATCAGAAGCAATTCACCAACCCTGTAAGTATCACAAAATATCAGTAACATGAGATATGAATATTTTCTAAAACATTTTAAAAATTATTGACTACGCAGACTTTATTAAATCTTTGTATATAAAAGAATAAAAGCCAAATATTATTAAAAGAACATACCTACTAGACCAAAAATTTAGAAATGTGTTTTCAAAATTTAAGATTACCCTAAAATAATGAAAATAATTACCCATATTTTTTTCTTAAATATACAAGGAATAGGGCGCTTTTAAAAAAAATAATACTCAGTTAATGTTGAAATGAAAAATTATTTATTGACATATAAGTGCAGTAAAATGTATGCAACTGAAGTTATGTTTGGAAAATAATGTCTGAAAGATGTTTACCCTATTCATCGATATACTTTTCCACTCTGCCTTTGAAGTTCTCCCACACTCTTTTCAATGTTTGCTGATCATTCAGTTGGATCTCATGTTGAATCGCATCTTTAAGTTCCTCTAATGTGCAAGGTTTGTCCATATAAACACGAGATTTTAAGTAACTCTAAAGGAAGAAATCACATACTGAGGTCTGGAGAACATGGAGGTCAAGGCACATGACTCACTGGTTTTCACAAAACTATCGTACACAAATATGCAGTGTTGTAACGCACACTGCTCCATTGTGACTAAAACTGCATTCTTTTACAAGCTCAGGGTTATCAACCCTGTCTCCCTCCCATTTACCACTGTCGAGTACAGTCCCAACTAATATATACAATGACATTTTATTAAAGATATTATTGTGGATCGATCATAAATGAATTAAAATTGTTAATTTTGATTTAAAGGTTAACTATGGTTACTAATATTTCATTTACCAATAGATGGTGCATATACATAGTTTAATATTTAATTACTATATATAAAATCAAAAACAGTGCAAAACTCGAATGACCTCAATCCTTCACTTTTTAAAAAATGTACTGTATTTATATTGTCTTCATTCTATATTTTCGTCATTTTACTTTATCAAAAATGTATTGATAATTGCTGATAATTAATTATTTTTTAAGCGTATTTATATCACAAAATGTTTATTTAAAATAGTTTTTCCAATGACCACTACAAAAAATCGATAAAACTGTTGTGAAATGGTCATCATGTGGTCATGTGAAATATATTTCACATGCTTACGTATTGAGTTGCTATAGTAATTTAACAAAGTTGGTGATGCTTATTCAACTTTAGTTGACATAAGTTATTACATCATTTTAAAATGTCACAAAATCTCTTTTAAATGTAGGTGGCCATTGGAAAATTATAGTGTATGAATGGATATCCAACTTTCAGCACTAGTTATACAATACAACTTTTTGTTTTATGTAAAAA
This sequence comes from Phrixothrix hirtus, assembly GCA_024586415.1. NCBI lineage: Eukaryota > Metazoa > Arthropoda > Insecta > Coleoptera > Phengodidae > Phrixothrix > Phrixothrix hirtus. Next base: position 14,555 of record JAHWXV010018414.1, on the reverse strand, counting down.
TATCAATTTTTTTAGATTTCAAGTAAATTATATAGGCTATAAAACTATGTATAAAAACATGTCTAAATCCAAGCTTTAAATTTTCATCATTTAAAAAATAACAAAAGGAAGTAGGTCAGTGGAAAATTTTTAAATACACCTACAACATTAGAAAAATGTGTGATAACATTTGAAAAAACAAACAATTTTGTTGTGCTAAAGTCAGGGTTGCAATTTACATTTTACGTGACTGTAGTAAACAGTTGTAAAAATGCGTATTCTAATAGTAAAAAATTGTATCAGGGTCAGCTCAAAATTTTTACAAAAATGATTTTATGATAAAATTTTGAAAAATTTTATTTTTAAGATCGGAATAAAATTTTTGAAAATGTATCTTCTTAATAGCTTTAGCTCTTAGCCCTTATAGGGATACCCATTACATCACACTCACCTTGTATAGCTATCTGAGATTAATTTAAATTGTTTCCTTTAATTCCATTATCATTCCCAAAACTAGATTTTTGATTTAAGTAAACATAAAACTATAATGAGGAAAATAAATATCTATCTTGTATATGGATTAAGATAGAGAAATTTTATGTACTGAGAAATTTTGGTTTGTTTATACACATGGTTTTCTTATGTAGGTGGTCTTTTTGACAGGTTTCACTGTTTATTGATGAAAACATTTATTATCAATTTTTACTTTTTGTGATAATGAAACTTGTAAATATTGATAACCGCAGTTCACACATAGTAAATGAATGACCTGCATTTTTGAATGAACAGGTCATTAGAGGCATAATCAAGAAGTAATAGTATATATAATTTTGTTGTACATTTTAAAACACAATTTCAATTATTTTTAGCACTTTGTTTTTTAATGCCCAAATGTGAAATTTTAGTTTGAGTTCTATTATTTTTAAATTGTATGATTTTTTATTTTGTTTCTTAAAGTAGTAGATAATATGATTATTATTCGTATGAAGTTCCAATAAAATATTTGAAATGAAACTTTTGATGCTTTTATTAGCAGCTTTGCTTTTATATCAGCTATAAAAGTGTATGTTTTAACACTTGATTTTAAAACTTTGGAAATTACCTTTGATTTTTTTAATGATGTTCCTATTTTTACCGATTTCTCTTTAATAAATTTACTTTTAGAATGATTCTTTAAATAACCAATTAATGGATATGTATAATAAACGACAAACAAAATCTATTAATGATGAAGAACTTATTGACATTAGTAGTGATGATTCTGATGAACAAGTTGTGCTACCAGAAGCAAGTGAAAAACCCAATGGAGCGTCAACATCACAAAGAACAAAAAATCCTGTGTTGAGTCCATCAGTATCAGTAAAAAAGACTTTAAAATATGTAGATGAAAATAATGTATCTTCACCTTCTTCATATAATGATCAAGAACATGTTAAAAAACGTAAGATTGAGCAACCAGATGCATCTACATATCAAAGAGTTGCCAAAAAAAAGAAATCTCCTGCAACATTACAAGAACCTTCAATCACTTTTAATGATGTTGGTGGATTAGATACTGTTTTAGAAAACATTTGTAGATTACTAATTCACATGAGACATCCTGAAGTTTATAAAAGAATTGGTATTTCACCTCCTAGAGGATTTCTACTTCATGGCCCACCAGGATGTGGCAAAACACTCTTAGCAAATGCAATTGCTGGTGTAAGTTCATGATTTTATGTTAATTTTAATTTATTTTTAAATAAATCACATTTTAGGAACTAGGAATTCCTATGCTTAAAGTAGCTGCTCCAGAACTGATTGGTGGTATTTCAGGTGAAAGTGAAGAACGAATAAGAACTTTATTTGAGCGAGCTATTACTTCATTACCATGTATTTTATTTATTGATGAAGTTGATGCCATTACTCCTTATCGTCAGAATGCTCAAAAAGAAATGGAACGTCGCATTGTAGCGCAATTACTGAGTTGTCTTGATGGTTTGTAGCTTTGTTTTTAATAAGTTGAAAACAATAAATATAAAATTTGAAATTACGAGCATTTGAAGACGGGCCTGTTCATATCACCCACTTGTCACAATCCCCAATAACAGAGTGTCCACAAGTCATGAAAGTCATGATTCATGGTCAAGAAAGTCATAAAAAGGTTATGAAATTGGGTTTCACGTCATAAAATATGGGCTTGTTTGGGAGCAAATTTGAATATCATTAAAATCTCTATGGGATGGCACCCCTGCTGGATATCACAATATACATAATTTAGTTTTAATATTGTTTACTTTAATTTACAACTAGTCATGAATTTAACTACAGAGGTCATGAAAAGATTATGGTAGATACCCTGAATAAGAATTTTGGATGTTCACAATGTCCACCGTGTTCATATTGCCCACTCATAACCTGTGTTCATAATGGCCACTTTTATTGATGTTTACATTGTCCAATTTGCTCATGATCTCACTGCCCACAATGGTCACCAAATATGTTTGTGTTCATAATGGCCACAAAAGATCTTATCATACAGTTAATTTTTTATGACAGCAATTAACATTTTTAGATGTTCACAAAGCCCACCATGTTCATAACGGCCACTTATAATTTGTATGTTCAAATGGTCATTTTTATTTAGCCAGGTTACTTCTAAAATATAATTTTGCAGTTCTATACTTAAAATTAATAAATAAATTGATATAATAATTATCAGTATGGAGGAAATAGTTAATAACTTATGTAACAATACTAATTAATTGTTTAAAAGTCTTTGTTTATATTCACTAAATTAATAATATACAGGGTGTTTTAGATAATATGACATTCCTTTTAAGGGACGAAAGTGTAAAATTAAAAGCAATACGAATACAAAAAATACTTTTTTTCTAATTATGTACAACGAGCTGCCTATAGTTGCATTTAGATTAAAATTGTTATATCATTCATAAAATTATAACTGACCTACCACACAGTACAATTTACAGTAACATACACTTTTACAGCTGTAGCAGGCACATTTTAATTTGTTTACTATAATAAATAACAGGATAACGGGATTGCCCTTTTATACAATTGAAAGAATTTAGAAATAATGTATATAATTTTTTTAACAATTTTGAAGTTATTTATTAATAATTGATAATAATAAAAATACAGTTTAGTCATGCATCTTACTTGGAAAATGTGTTTAAATGTAAAAACAGCTTAAGCAATTATTTATTCACATTTTTTAATTTTACACCTAAAAATCGATTTTCTACAATTATAATAAAAATACTTTAAGCACTTTTTTAATACAGTGGCTAAATAAAAATTAGTTTTATGCTGTCCTTATTTAAATTATTATTGACTAGACCCTGTTTTAAGGCAAGCAAAACGTGTTATAGGTTAATTACTTGTTGAGAAAAAAATTGTTTTCTTATTTTATCATAACATATATTAACATTTTCCCTGCCAATGACGGAAATTTCCATCGTGATCGCCATTGGTCGGGTGCTGCCGACGGAATTTGACGACAGCTGTATTCGGTACTATTCCAGGCAGTCAGTTGAGATGGCACTACATGAATGTGTAGATGTGTATGTAGACACTTCGCAAAGGTATTGCATCATTGTTTTTCATGCTCGGCGTCGAATTTTTTTGCATGGTCTTTTTTGAGGGCATTTTCAGACAAGCAGAAGAATGCACATAAGCCGGGGTCCTCGAAATCTTATTTTTAATAAATCCCGCTTTACGGATGAAGAACTATTACAAATATTTGAAGAGAGTGATTTGAGTTTGACAGGGATGAAAGTGACAATTGATTTAGTGAGTAAAGAAGACGGAAGAGTGCATCTTGAACAAGAAGATGTTCAAGACAAACGCAAAGAGCAGGACGATAGTAGCTTCCTGTATTGGGGTGATGATCTCACCAACATGGTAAGCCACCCCTTCTACCCAAGTGGAAAGGTTACTGATTCAACTGACTGAAAACACTCCAATAGGTTTTTTCGATTATTGCTTACTGACCAGTTTCTTTCAAGAACAGTCGAGGAAACAAACAACTATGCTACAGAATTATTCCTCTTCAAGGAAATGAAAGAATATTCTCACATAACTTCTTGGAAAAATGTGTCTGTCAAGGAATTATTAGTGTTTTTAGGTGTATTCCTTCATAGGAGAAATGTAAAAATACGTAGGCTCCAGGATTACTAAAAGAAGAACCCTTGTTTTAAACAGGAAGCTATTTCACAAAGCATTAGTAGGAATCAATTTTTACTAATACTACATGCACTGTACTTTTCACCCAATCGAGTTTTTTAATGAGAGAATGGCCGAAGTGCTGCGAACTTGGTTTTGTGGAGGGGAAGACTTATATTTCGACAATATATTCAGAATAAGAACCACAAGTGCAGCATCAAGCTTTACATATTGGCCACCCCTAGTGGAATAGTGCATGTGAATAGTGTTGGACGATTTAAGAGGCGCAAACCACACCCAAAAAATTGTTCTGTACCTGTTACGAGAAAAACTGAATGTTGGCCACTACATTTACATGGACAATTACTATAATAGTTTTAGAGTTGGTTAGGGCGTCCCTTCACCAGAAAACACACTGTATGGGAATGCTGAGGTCACCAAGAAAAAATACACCAGCAGCTGTACAATCAGCAAAACTGAAACAAGGAGAGACTATTGCAAAATTCGCAAAAGGAGTAATGATAGGTAAATGGAGAGATAAATGGGAAGTATGTTATATCTCATCTGAATTTGAAAACAACATGATTGAGATTGAAAACAAATAAGGAGAAGTTGAAGCCATTACTGATTGCCAATTATAACAAGTACACGTCCAGAGCGGATAGGCAAGATCAAATGCTTTCCTATTACATAGCTGAAAGAAAATTCATCCGCTGGTATAAAAAGCTTTTTCTGCATGAGTACCTCAAAAATTACTATAATCAATTCGCATGTCCTCTACATCAAATATTCTGGAAACAGAATGCTTCTGTATGAATTTAGATTATGTATTATCAAAGCATTACTTCCTCATATAGAGTCACAACATGCTGCAGCAAATCCAGAACACATAGTTTTAAAATGAGAGTTACCATCAGATAAGAAAAAAATACCCAGCAAAAGATGCAGATTATGCAGTGATAAAGGAAAAAGGATGGAAATAGTATATGAATGCCCTGACTGTTCTCAATGTCCAGAATTTTGTTTGAGCTGCTGTAAAATTTACCACAACTAAGTTCATTGTTTTCTTTTGTGCCATATTTTGTTCCTAATGTGTTTTACTTATGAATAGTTCATGTTATTTATGTTTATTTTTAGTTACATGTACAGACCAGATTTTATTTCTAAAGTTTTTTATTGATTATTTTTAGCTTTAGAAACACCAGATTTTGTTTTACTTTTTTCCAAATAGTTTACAGAAAAATGCATATTTTACTAGTTTTTTAATACACCTTATTTGATTTCGATTAAATTGTTTTATTGCCTCAAATTGAACCAAAGTACACTACAGAAAAGTCAAAACATAAGCGATGGAAAATACCGCCAGTGGCACACGATTTATATTTATTTACGGGTAACCCCAATTTTGTTACACAAGCAAAACTAAATAGTAATACAGTGTGATCAACAGTAATAGTTTACTAAAATCTAAATTAACATTAAATATAGAATTGTTAGATTGTAATAACTTGAATAGAAAAATTACATCAGCTTGATTCCTGCGTGAGCTCAGTAAGGGAATCTTTGCTGTTGTTCTAACTTGAGACAAATGATATTGATTTAATGGCATTCTCATCTTATATGCGATAAATTTGATAAATCGATTTTGCATTTTTGCAACGTTATTAACATATTTATCGTAAGTGGGATTCCAAACACAAGAACAATAATCAAGTATACTTCTAACAAGTGTAAAATACAAAGTTTTAATTGCTCGAAATTCTTTGCTATTCCTACAGACAAAACCCAACATTTTAACAGCTTTATTAATAATATAGTCATAGTGAGCAATATAATTCAATTTGCAGTCTAAGTAGACGCCCAAGTCCCGTATTATATCAACTGATGAAATATGTTCTCCAGAAATATGGTATTTAAAATGTATTTTATTGAGTGATCTGTAAAACGAAATACTATTACATTTACTATCATTGATTATCACATCATTATCATTACGCCATTCTGAGAGTAAAATAAGATCTGTTTGAATTTCTATACAGTCACTAAGTGAATTTATGCATTTGAATAATTTTAAATCATCAGCATAAAGCAACATTTTACAAAATTTAATTTTGAAGGTTATATCATTAATGAAGATATTAAATAAGAGCGGACCAAGATGGCTTCCCTGAGGGAGTCCAAAATGAACTAGAATTTCACTAGATATATAGTTTTTTATTCTGACAAATTGTTTACAACCAACTAAGTAACTTGCCAACCCATATGAGTAAGTTGTCATCAAAGCCAATTGATTTTAACTTTCTAATCATAATTAAATGGTTTACTGTGTCAAAGACTTTGGAGAAATCTGTATAAATAGCATCTACTTGCTGTCTCTTTTCCAAAGCATTCAACACTTGTTGTGAAAATAAAAGAAGGATAGTAGTTGTAGACCGTCCCTTAGAAAAGCCGTGTTGTACCACATGTATTACATGATGGGCTGGTTCTTTGATTTGGTCACAGATTATACTTTCTAAAAGTTTTGGTATAGTACTTAAAATACTAATAGGCCGATAATTACATATATTGTTAACATCACCAGACTTGAAAGTAGGTGTCACATAACTCTGTTTCCAAATTGACGGAAAATCACCAAGGTCTACCGAAGCCTTAAAAATATTAAACAGGGGTATAGCTAGTGTAAACTTGTAATTTTTTAGTAACAAAAGGGGAATTCCATCTGGGTCAGGATTTTTCCTTATATTTAATGAAATTATTACTATTACTAATAATTGTTTCAAGTGGTAATTGTAAATAACCAATATTTATGGTCTTCTGATAATGAAAATCATTTAGGATAGCATTATTTTCAGTAATTCTGTAGACTGATTGAAATTGTTGTGAGAAAGCATTGACTATATTGTATCTACCGGAATATTGTATATCATTTAAATGCATTGTATTGGACAAGCTTGAATTTATTCGATTTCTATTAATGAAATTCCAAAAGTGTTTCATGTTTGAAGTTAAATTCTGTTCTGTTCTTTGGATTATTGAATTATAGTTATTTTTACACAAATATTTACACCGTGTTCGAAGTTCCGAAAAAACTATGTAATCAGTCCAAGATTGGGTCTCTATACTTTTTGTGTGCAATTTTCTTTCCAAAAATTATTTTTTTTAAATTATTACTTACCCAGCAAGGAAATTTAGACTCAACAATATGCTCATAAGGAACAAAGAATTGAATGGCATTATATATAATATTATAAAAGGTATTTAATATAATAGTAATATTTGTAATATTATTAAAAAACTCTTCTCAATTAATACTAGCAAAATAATCATTTAATGTTATGTAATTGGCTTTATGAAAGTTAAAACTGTAAAAATCATAACAAAGTTTTTCATAACTAGTATTTAGACAAATTTTAGAGATTAATGCAGGATGATATGCATATGCATTACACTACAATTGTTACTGACATTAAAAAAGATTAAATCTTGCATTTCACCAAAAACATTTTTAACATTGTTATACTGAAGTTAACCACGAAAAGCATATGTATTGATAATAATTTGTTAGATGTTGTTAGATATAACAGAGACCTCAGAATTGTCATTTAACCAAACAACTCTAGGAATGTTATCACCAGTTATAAACAGTTTATGGTTAGGAAATCTTTCGATTACTTGATCAATAATGTTTCAGTGTACTTCATAGGAGTAAAAATTAGAGGCTGGAGGAATATACACAGTTCCAATTATAAGTTTGGTGCTATTGATTTTTACTTCAACAAAAATTTGTTCAATTGGACTTTCTGCGATTTGAATTGGATATGACTGAATTGTACTTTTTACTGCTACTAGAACTCCTCCCTCTCTAGATTTATGATTAGTTAGCACAGAACAATCTTTCGTGTATACCATGTACTCTGATTGAAGCCTAATTCGAATGTGCTAATGTCATCACTGAGAAATGTTTCAGTAAATATAATGTCATAATCACAGGAGATAATATTTTGTTTAAAATTTGTGATCTTAGTTCTCATGCCATTGACATTTTGATAATAAATGCACAATATTTTTAAATCATGGGAATTACCCGCACTTAATTGTTTTTTGGCTTATTATTTTTCACTATTTTTGGCATTCCATGGAAAATTTTATAGTAGAATTATTTTCCCCTGCTGCTTCCATTTCAGCAAGTTTTATTCTTAAAGATTGAAAATAGTTATGCTGCATTACCGTTTGATCAGCACTTATTTTAATGTTTGAATTCTTCATGCTGTTTTTATTTTTGAGCATGAGAAGAGCATCTTCATTGTTGTTGAGGATGACTTTAACTGATCGAGGTTTATTTCCTGCCAACTTGCCAACTCTAAGTACCTTAATAATTCTAGCGTCAGGGTTAATATCCTTCAAAACATCTTTAACATTGATGGTGTCACTTTCAATTCTTTGTTGTATGTTTGATGCTTTACATTCTGGTATATTATACATCATTATATTTCTACTGCGTCTTTTGCGTTCTTCAATTTCATATATCATTGTTTCAAAATCAGGGATTTGATTCACCAATTTATTTATTAATTCGTTTAATTTTTCAGAGTTTATTGACAGAAGCCTCTAGTGTTTCAATTTTCTTTTCTAAAACTGGAATGCTTTGGCAGGCAAGATTACACATCTCACAGATAAATTTCAATTTCCTTTTGTTTTTTAGCTGCATCACCTTAGCTTCAGATGCAGTTATATCAGAACAAGAAAGACAAAACTTCTGATGACACTTATCGCATTCACAGTAATTGTCTTCCTTACACTTCAAGTTACATTTAATGCAAACCATTTTATTAATTTAAAATGCACATCACTGAAATAGAAATTAAATATTTATTGCAAACCTTTACACGAAGTGGCACTGATGGAAACATCCGTTAAAAATCAAATCATCAGTGCACAAAGTAAATTTTCTTTTGTCACTCATATAACATATCTTTAGTAGTGTTTAATACCAAAATTCGAAGTTCATACAAAAAAAACAGAACCGGCCTTGACAGATATGCATCATACATATGACCATCAGCTAACGTGTCAATTGAGATGAAAATTTAACTGTTTGTTCATTTTAACATTTTTATCAGGAACAAAATGGATATTATTAAACTTACCGTTAAAATATCTTCATAAAAAATTTTCAAATAAATTACCATTGTTTTGAATACATAACTGAGCACAACTTGTGATGGATGTGTAGATTCTACCGAACAAATTGGCATTTACATCTGAATTTCTTCTGCAGTTACTTCAATTCATACGCAAACTAAACAATGTCTTCCGCTCAGAGCTTATTTATGCCATATTTAAGTTAGCCTTTGTAAATAAGTAATTGTGAAGTACTGTCCATTGAAAAGCTGAGTTTATTATTAAAACACTGGTTAGTCAATGAAACGCATCTAGCAACTGACATAAATTTGCATCATTTCGTTTATCAAGATATTGGTCACTGACATTTAAAAAAGTGTATCATTTTACAGTCTTATTTTTATGCGCCTGTTTCAAAAGTTAAAATAAACATGTACAATTCTGCTCTACTACCGAAATGTTTATTTAGTAAAAAGCACTTACTTGATGATATTTGTCATATTTGAAAGCATGTGCAAAGTTGACTCATCATTATTAATAAAAAGGAATTTTTAGTATTCGTATTACTTTTAATTTTACACATTGTGGTGTCTATAGAGTCTGCTTTCATCCCCTATAAGGAATGTCATATTATCTGAAACACCCTGTATCATGTTATAAAGACTAAAAATGGCATTTTTAATCAAATAACTAACATATACGATTTATTTTCCAACTAGCTATATTAAATTATTTAAATAAACAAATCTGAATAACTATGCAACCATGTTATTTCATTTTTTTATACTTTCTTGATTGTCAATAGTAATTGTTGCAAAATTACATTATTTTTACCACCTAGGATTAAAAGTGGTTACTTTTTCTCCTAGGATTAAAAGTGTTGTATAGCAACAAATACATTTTTATACTAGTAACAAAATGGCCAACTTATTCAAACTAAACACTGTAAAAAATTACAATTTTATTTGCAGATATTCAACTTAAATATTTATTTTACAGTACACTAATAATAATCGTTTATATTTATATTTATTTATAATAGCTTTTAACATGACAAGATTCTTCATAAAATAAAACTAAAGGAATTCAAACTGCTATTTATATAGAAATAAGAAATTCCAGAACATTAAGGAAAAGTAAAGAATAAAAAATTAGTCATAATGGTGATGTAAAAATTCCAATGCCATGACTCATTGCCGCAACCTCAAATTTATGTAGATATCAATCGCAGTAATGAGTCATTGGTGATTACATTTATTTTAGTTCTATGGAATGTTCTAGATTCTTCTACAAAATTCTTATTATTTCTAATTTTGTTATAGTAATTTGCTTTGAGACAAGGCGAGGATATCTATACTTTGTAAATTGTTATCGAAACATAATGAATAGATATGAATAACCATTTTATAAGTTTTCCAAGTTACTGATTTACACATCTTACTCAGATAGTGTTTCACATTAATATGAAATTAAAAACAAATTTTATAAAATGTTTATTTATTGTACAAGTGCAACTTAATGTTTTATCAAACACATTTTGCATACTTTGTCTTAAATATTAATATTAATTAATGCATCAATTTTCACAAATTGAGACTGGTCTAAATAATAAGATTAAGGAAACTTTAAACCTTTGCCTTAAAAATATTTTATTGCTTTACTACGAAGATTGTTCAATAGAAATAGATTTAAAGATTGTAAAGCATTCTTTATTCAACAGTATTAAAAGAAGTCTTATAAATTTTCTGTATTTTTAAGGATTTTACAGTGCTGCAAAGGGTTCAAAGTGAGAAAGTATATGTGAGTATACATGGTAATTAATATATAGTTCTATTTCGACAGTTTATTACATTTTGCATCATCATATATTTGTTTTAATATTATTATTTTACATTATTATTTGATCTCATTTCTATACCATTGATGAGTTGGAGCTAACATTATGCTTTATTATAAATGATTCAAGATTGTTTGAAAAGAAATTCTATAATGAAAAATAAAATAAATTACTTCTCTCTGCTTTCTAAAAATAATTTATGATGGAACTGTACATAGAATGTAATTATATGCTAACCATGGTCAAAGAGACTCAAAAACTGGATAGGGCACAAAATACTGCCTGTCTTTTGTTATTAATATTATTATTTGTTCCTAGTAGTACAGTTACTTCTTTAACGTTTTGTTTTACTTCATTGCTAGTTGTGCTAAGTATCTAATAGCTTACAGACATATTAATTTTGTAACAAGCATTTTCAAGTTCTTCAACGTATTTAGTATAATTTTATTATGAGTGACTATTTGATATGTAAAAATGGTTACAAAGAATAAATCAATTTATCCTCACTTCCACCATCACACGATTCTGCACACATGTACACTTACCAAATATACCATCATATTTAAATTTCACTTGGAAGATATCAGTAGAACCGACAAACAAGAAATTATATACTGCATGTACTTTGAAGATAGTTCTTAATAAACATACGTTTACTAGATACATATGATTTAGAAAGAAATAAAATATTCAAAATTAATTCATATGCATGTTTAAACTGTCAATTGGCCAGCATTGTAGATAATATACAAATATAACTTTTTGATTCAATTTGTAAATTAAATTGCTTTCTACAGTTAATTTGTATGTTTGAAAAGTTATTTTTAGAACTAATCACAATGTCTACATGGTAAAATGTTAAAAATTATTTTGAACGTAAAAAAAACATACAGTGGTTACCTAATTCCATTGTCATCTGTATAAGAGGTAAATCATGAAATGTGATATTTATTTCTAATTTTATTATAAGATATTATATTTTAGAGCAGATACAATATTAGTGTGCCGACAACTTTTGGCATGAGGGTTATGATTACTGATTTCATTGTAGCAGCTAATGCGTAATTTTAACGGGTGTGAAGCAGTAAAAATGTTATTAAGTGAGCTGCTTATGTACTCTTAAAAATAACAAAAATAATTATACAGGATTAATTACATTAATTAACAAGATTAAAAGTTATGTCAAAAATGGCGGATGTTAATATAGACAGAATTTTAACTAAATGAGTTACATTTTATTTAATATATAGCATTTAAATTAGTTTAATTAACGTGAAATTTTCCATCAATACTTAAAACTGAGGTACGCTTATCTAATCGACCTAAAATACTTATGTTCTTTATGTGCTTAGAGTTTAAATCCCTTGACCTATTCAAATAAAATAACATTGTTTGAGGTTCAAGAGTCTTGTAACTAATTAGTACAACGATAATTAAAAGCAAGTAAATAAATTAATATGTTAATCGGTAATTATGACAAATAATAATTAAAAGCGAAATAAATATGATAAACGGTTGTTAAAAAAGCGCAGTACTTACATAAATAATAATTAACTAAAATATATACAGGGTGTTTTGTTAGATTAGGTCTAACAAAACAATTTTAAATAAACAAAATAAATACAATTAATGTAGCTGTCGTGTCATGTGGTGAGTTTAGCCTCATAATTTACTGACTTAATTATATGCAAGAGGAATACTTGCAGCGACGGCATAGGTACATTACAAGCTTGCAATAAAATAGTCTTAAGTTGATCCTACATCTATTTTCTTACGTAGTTCTTATTTAATAAATATGTAGCTGCTTCAATAAATTGTTTTTGAACATTATGACAAAATATGTCTTTTTGCTTCCTTGATTTTTAAATTATCAAATTCCAGGTTTATGTATAAGCTTAGATTTTAATGTAACTTTCTGTTGATTTGAGATTTTCAATTTTAAAAAATTCTGTTGCTGATGGTATTACATGCAGTGGGTTTTGTAAAATGTGGAATGCTGCCCTTTTATAAATTTTAGTAACAATAGTAGAAAGAATTATTTTTAGTTCATCTGACATAACATAAACCAATGGTTCAGACTTTTGAAATTTTTTAGTAAAATTTGAAAATATATCCGAGCACTTAGCGTTATTATGCCTAAATGAAAACTATTTCTTTTCAAATTTGGGTTGCATATGCAGCATCTCGTCAGAGGACTTTCTCGAACACCTCAACTATCGGAACAGCAATAAGTAGAATTTTTGGTATATTTTGGCATGTCTTTTTTAAATGTATAAATGATCATAACTCTTGAACGGTTCGATTACAAATTGTATTAAAGGCACTATAAACAACTGCAAACGATTTGAGATAAAACCCTGCAAGCTGAGTTAATGCATCTTCTAATTTGACGAATTTCAGTTACCTTCTTTTTAAATCTTTAAATGATCATAACTTCTGAATGGTTCCACTATAAAGTAAACTACAAACTACAAACATCTACAAATGTCGCTCTATTAAATGATACTATTTTAAAATTTTTAGCTTCAAGTGAGGTGCGGGCCATTTTTACCCTCGTATATTTTGTAAATGATTTTACTACAACGAAATTTTTTTTACTACAATCAACTACAAATGAAATACTACCTAGTGTAGAAAAAATTAATTTTTTCAAAGTCGGGTGCCGGGTTCGCATAAGTGTTAGGTCCATCACTTCCTAGTATTGGGAGTTTATGCAAAAATAAATTAGATCTATTTATTGCTTCTATAGGATTTTCTGAAATATTTGTTCAGCTGTAGCAAATTCAATATAGTAGATTTTTAAGTGAGCAGTAGTGACTTCATTTATTCGTTTAGACCAACATTTTATTTTAATTTGAAGCTTCCTTTTGCATCCTGTATTTGTTATTTTATCATACAAAATTTTATAGAAACCTGCAAAACAATTGTTAAATTAACATATTTTTATAGATTCAAATGATATTACCTTCAACATCATCTGAATTTTTTTCTGAAAATACATTCCTAAAGATCTGATTGTGTAATTCATTTCGCTTGTTGATAATGAAAAGTTTTTTACAATCTGAGAATCTGCAAATGTTGTTTCCGCAAAACTATTTAAATCATTGTGAGATTCTATGCTATAATTATGCAAAAATGATCTTAAAGTGAATAAAATTTCTGCCTTTATAGCTTTTTCTGTAGTATTACTCTGTATTATAATATTAGGTTGGGTAACTCATAAATCAGGGTGTCCAACGGTTGGGAATTCCTTGAAAACCGGGAATTATGCTTGATTTTTTTTTGGCGGGGAAAAACCGTGAATAATGCTTGAAATTTCGCATTGATCGGGAATTTTAATGAAATTGTTTTAAGTTTCGATAAATATAACTTTGTGTTCCGTTTTTCATCTTATAAAGATATGACGTCAGAATAGCCAGAAATTATAACCACCACTATTTTAAATTCAATG
>JAHWXV010018407.1:0-10871 GCA_024586415.1 Phrixothrix hirtus | reverse complement strand
AATAACAACAACTTTCTGAGTATCCGATATTTTGACTTGCTTTTAAGATATAAACATTTTCGGGACCGACTTTGGTGGAAAAACAATTTCTAGAATTTAAGCCACCACGACACAACAATTGCGAAATTCGACAAATATTGCTTGTTGGATTTTCATGAAGGAGGAGCGCATGTTTCGGGAGTTGCGTACAGATCTCTTCGTTCGAGTGCATTAATCAACTACAGTTTTACATAAAATTTCTAATGATGCATCCAAACCTGTCCAACTGTTTGAGAAAGTTGAAAACAGATCTGTTATTTCGAAATTATTGCAATCCAACTGCCAAAATGATAGTTTCAGATATTTCAAGTCTTGTAACGAGGTGTGTTCAAAGAATAGACGTCTTAGCTCACGTTTAACACTGATACCTTTTAAAGTACTTCAAGTTAGATTGTATAAAGGTTAGGTTTTGTTGGCGTCCTGCGCCAAAATTATGTTTGCAGGAATTGCGTGGTTGTCAGGATGACAAAAATAATAAATAAACAGATTTTGGTCGGATAAAACACGGGAGACGAGTTTCTCTACTCTCCGTGGCGATTGAATAAGGATTAATAAAATAAATTGACAGATATAAGCAATTTCCACTCGTGTAGAGTTAGACGGTGTATAATTTGTAACAGCTCGTGGCAAGACCACCGCATTGTAGCCGTCAGACACTTCTGAAGTGTCCGAGTGAGTGTAAGGTTTCCGCAGGTGTATTGTGTCGCGGAATACGAGGCCTGAGAAATTGAATAGTGGATTTCTGAGGAATTATCTCCCTTTTTTCTCCCCGGTTGCAGCTTCGTTAGATATGTGAGTTCGCCTTGCAGGTTCAGGAATTTGTAAGAGTCACGACTGACGATTTTGGTGTTCTGGATAAGCGAGTAGCCATGTGAAGCGCCGACCACGACCAAGATACTTATTATTACGTTTTCTTGCTTCCCTATTGTTTGCCTGTAAAGGGCGTATGTGAAATGTCAACGTATATCGGCGAGAATCCGGTTTAACTTATAGTCCCGGCTGCCGACTATTGTAGAGCATAGTCTCAACCATTCCCGTTGCGAGGGGAGCCTGTCCAACCTATTGATGTATACCTGCATGTACTTTGACTAATATATTCAGCCGACAATTTTAGTTTATATTAGATTGATTAGTCTTCCCCGTACCTCTTGAATTAGGCCACATTCAAGAGCTGGAGAAGTTTACTTGTAACATTATGTGTCCTGTTGTGAATGTGTATGCTAAATAAGCAATTTTTTTAGACATAGATAAATCGTTATTATCCAATTAGACTTTCGTTTTGTATTTAGAGTAAGTTAACTGTGATTACTTCGTATGTCAGGGGATATGTGTTAGTTAAGTTACCCCCCTCTCTAGCCGCAGTTTTAATTTATATTAATATTTGGGGCCCAGGTAAGGCGCAACTCAGGGACAACGCAGTTATAGGTCACGGAACAGAATACAGCCAATGAGGAGTAGTAGCCCCTCCCTAAACCTTCAAACCTTTGTACGTAATACTAGCGTTTCCCTTAGAGGGCGGACGTGCTGGTGAATCTATCGTGGATATCTCCCTCCTCCGAGAAGATAGCGGGACATCAGTATCGTCGTAGGTCGTAACGTCAAACGTGATTGTGACACACACTACTTCCAGTGGTTCTTCCATTTTTGAAAACTTTTAACGAAGTCCTCTTTTCGCGTGGTTTTCAGCTGCGTCGTCGTTTTTCGCACTTGCTCCTCTGGACTAAAATCAAGTTCCTCTCAATGGAATTTTCAATTTTAGAAATGGCCAAAAATGAGATGGTGAGCGTTGTGTCTCGCCAAAAAATTCTAAATTATCTGCGAACAGTGGGTGGCTCTGTGTGTAAGTCTTCCAGTTTACGCCGTACAGTAACGCGAAGGCGACACATAGCGGTTAAATGGTATGGTTGGCTCCTGGCGCATACTCATGATGATCGATCCCATTTGAGTCGAAGAAAACGGTCAGGTACTCACTTGCATTGTTCTTATAGGCCGTGGGGATGATGGATGTTTCCATTGTGAGTCATACTCATACACCCACGTCTCATCGACAGTGAACACAGTCTTGAGAACGTTGGGATCACTTTTTACATATTCCAATATGTTCTTTGTAACTTCAAAATGGATTTGTTCCATCGCAATTTTGCAGACACTCATCAGGTGTAACACTGATACCCTCAAAGTGCTTCCATTTATATTGTACAAACTTCTTCTAGTGGTTTCCTCATTTTTGAAAACATTTCACGAAGTTCTCTTTTCGTATGGCTTTCAGCTGAGTCGTCGTTTTTCGCACAATCGCTCCTCTAGACTAAAATCAGGCTCCTCTTGTTGATAGTTTCAATTTTGGAAATAGCCAAAAATCAGCTGGCGAGCGTTGCGTCTCGCCAACAAAGTTTGAATTATCTGCGGACAATGGATGGATCTGTCCATAAGTCTTGCAGTTTACGTCGCACAGTAACGCTGAGGCGGTTAAATGGTATTGTTGCCCCCCTGTTGCATACTCATGAAGGTCGATCCCACGTGAGTCGAAGAACACGGCCAGCCTGCGGTGGTGACTGATGTTTCCATTGTGTAGTGATACTCAAACACCCACGTCTCATCACTAGTGAGCACAGTCTTGAGAGAGTTGGGATCACTTTTTACACATTCTAATATGTTATTGCGTAGTCGTGCCTTATTTAATCACTTTACTATCAATGTTTTTTCTAGGGGGTAACGACCACACAATAACGGTATTCGGTAGCTATCTTCTCGGTGGCTTGAGATTTTATTGACACTTTCAGCTTTTACCTGAAGCTTAACTTAGGTACTTCCAACCCTTGTGTCTTTCTCGAACAAATACGACAAGGTCAATTTAAAAATGAATTTATTTAAATAGGATAATAATTTGAAAGTTAATTATACAACAAAGAAAAATAAAAGCAATAAATAAAATTAAGGTTTAAGTTTGTTTAAAATATTGTTATTATCGATGCGATCAATTTCTATAAAGTTTATAAATATTGCATTAATTTTGTTAACCTTACCTTACTATGAACTAAGTTATTTATGTGTAGCTTAAATAAAGGTTTTCTACCTGCATTTATTGAAGCTGTGAAAATAAATATTTACGACCTTTGTTTAAGCAAACTTAATTATGTTTCTATTATTAAATAAATTTCAAACTTAACTGGTTTACTAATCGAACACTTACGGTTCGCGTTCGCGGCAAATGATAAGTATTCCAGAATTAACCTTTTCGTTGTCTTCTGGCTGATTTTGTCTGGTGATTCGGATGTCCACTCTAAATTTTTTACAACACTCGGTATAGTTTTATTAATTTCTTTAAATTACGTACTTGAACGAATTCCACATCTCGTGGTGTATTTGCAGGGACTTTACTGATGAACTTGTTTATTGATCGATGCACTATGAACATTTACTTTTACTTGAGTTTGAGTTTATACAATTTTCGAGAATTCTCATTGCCCAATGGGGTTGTTGGTTATTTGAATTTCAACCAATGTTTTTAAACTAAAGTCCGTTTCTGGATTCTCACGTAGGCCCTTTTAAATTCATATGTACGTGTCTCTTTGCGAGTTTCGCGTCTTACTTGTTACTTTACACGTCTTTGCGGCAAGTTTGCTAAATTTTCCGCTTCTTTAAATTATACTATCTATGGCGATGGTCACGTAAATTTTATTACCTGTCCATCTTTTGCTTTTAACAAATATTTTAACAACCTATTCTAAAGGGTTAAGACTAAATTTATGTTTGGTTAAAACACATTATCGACGTCTAAAAATTTTACATACGTTTTTATTGATGTGAATTATAATTTTGATTATTGATGGCACCAAAAACGTCCTTTGAAACTTCAAAATGGATTTGTTCCATCGCAATTTTGCAGACACCCATCAGGTTTAACCAGTCTTAAACCTGACGGGTGTCTGAAGGGTATCAGTATACCCTTCAAAGTATTTCCATCTAGATTGTACACACTTCTTCTAGTGGCTTCCCCATTTTTAAAAACATTTCACGAAGTTCTCTTTTCGTATGGCTTTCAGCTGAGTCGTCGTTTTTCGTACAATCAACTTCTCTAGACTAAAATCAAGCGCCTCTTGATGAAAGTTTCAATTTTCGAAATAGCCGAAAATCAGCTGGCGAGCGTTGCGTCTCGCCAAAAAAGTCCGAATTATCTGCGAACAATGGATGGATCTGTCCTTAAGTCATGCAGTTTACGTCGCACAGTAGCGCTGAGGCGACGCATAGTGGTTAAATAGTATGGTGGGCCCCCTGGTTCATACTCATGATGGTTGATCCCATGTGAGTCGAAGAACACGGTCAGCTACTCACTTGCCTGCAGTGATGACTGATGTTTCCATTGTGAGTGATACTCAAACACCCACGTCTCATCACTAGTGAGCACAGACTTGAGAGAGTTGGGATCACTTTTTACACATTCTAATATGTTATTGCGTAGTCGTGCCTTATTTAATTAATTTACTATCAATGCTGTTTCTAGGGGATAACGACCACACAATAACGGTATTCGGTAGCTATCTTCTCGTTGGCTTGAGATTGTATTGACACTTTCAGCTTTTACCTGAAGCTTAACTTAGGTACTTTTTCGAACAAATACGACAAGGTCAAGTTAAAAACAGATTTATTTAGATAGGATAATAATTTGAAAGTTTATTATACAACAAAGAAAAATAAAAGCAATAAATAAAATTAAGGTTTAAAATATTGTTATTGTCGATGCGATCAATTTCTATAAAGTTTATAAATATTGCATTAATTTTGTTAACTTTACCCTACTATGAACTAAGTTATTTATGTGTAGCTTAAATAAAGGTTTTCTGCCTGCATTTATTGAAGCTGTGAAAATAAATATTTACGACCTTTGTTTAAGAAAACTTAATTATCTTTCTATTATTAAATATATTTCAAACTTAACTTGTTTACTAATCGAACACTAGCGGTTCGCGTTCGCGGCAAATGATAAGTATTCGAGAACTAACCTTTTCGTTGTCTTCTGGCTGTTTTTGTCTGGTGATTTGGATGTCCACTCTAAATCTTCTTTAAATTACGTACTTGAACGAATTCCCTAACTCGTTTTGTAATTCTTTTACTGCAATGTATTTGTAGGGTCTTTACTGATGAACTCGTTTATTGATCGATACACTATAAACATTTACTTTTACTTGAGTTTGAGTTTATATAACTTTCGGGAATTCTCATTGCCCAATGGGGTTGTTGGTTATTTAAATTTCAGCCAACGTTTTTATACTAAAGTCCGTTTCTGGATTCTCACGTAGGCCGTTTTAAATTTATATGTACGTGACTTTTTGCGAGTTTCAGGTCTTAAGTGTTAACTTTACACGTCTTTGAGGTAAGTTTGCTAAATTTTCCGCTTCTTTAAATTATACCATCTATGGCGATGGTCACGTAAATTTTGTTACCTGTCCATCTTTTGCTTTTAAAAAATCTTTTAACAAACTATTCTAAAGGGTTAAGACTAAATTTATCATTATCGATGTCTAAAAATTTTACATACGTTTGTATTGATGTGAATTATAATATTGATTATTGATGGCATCAACAATGTCTTTTGAAACTTCAAAATGGATTTGTTCCATCGCAATTTTGCAGACACGCATGTAGACCTGTTGGTCAAAATGGAATGTAACGAACTAATGCCTCTGCCAACCTCTGCTGCAACCTCCTCGATACTAATTCGACCAAATTTTCTACTAGGTGGATAATTTCATCATTGCGACCCTTTCAGAACGCGGCAGCCACTCTTAGTGCAAAGTCTCCAAAAGCTTGCTCCGTTTGAGTATTACCCAGACTTTTGCAAAATTTAATACAGTGCCGTTGTCAACTTTTCTGTCATTTTAAAACTCAGTACACGTACTCTCACACAGGTTAACACACACTGACTGATTCGCTAGGGTTCAGTATATTATTGCGCCCAAGGTCAATGCCCGCTTTAAATTTCATCGCACAGAAGACCAGATAGTTGTGGAAGCAATGAGAAAAACTTCAGGACTTCAGAAGACTTTGCTTTTTCATAAAAGGACAATCGAATCAATCTTTCTAAGCAACTGCAAGATGAGACGTCGATGGTTCTCCTCAGTAAAATTCGAAAACCTGTTGATTTTTGATTGTTACGAATTTTATCGATTGTTTTCGCGGTTCGCCCCTGTATGTTGCATTTTAACATTTTGCACATGTTTGTACATACTTACACACATGACGAGAAAACTGAATTCCTAAATAACAAATTTGAAATTAACTGTGTTCTTTGATAATCTGTTCTCCAGGAGATAGGGTGATTCACTTGAACCGTGAGAACTAACCACCTGAACAATGAAGCGTGTATATCTTCAACGGCAATAAGGTTCTAGAATCCCAAATAACAAGCTGTTCTACTGCATATCATCCGCTCATATTTCAAATACGCAATATTAATACTTGAACAAGATAATTGTTGTTTAATATTCCAGTACAGGCAACGCCATAAGTGTGAGTAAATACTAATTCTTGTGTTTTCCTGTTAAACAAAATACAGTGCTCTTGCTACACAGTAGCCGTGTAAATAACACTTGACAACGACTACCGCGCACCTTTGCGGTTTATTTAAACAGGATGTTAACTACTATAAAATATATAAGATCCAAGTTTGTACAACTTCAAAAAATAGCGAGCAATTGATAATGTAACGAAAAATAAGCACAGTTATCCGAAGGGGAAGCCCCGCTTTCCCTTGAGAAAAGCGCTCGGGCCAATTTAACCAAGAATTGACTTCTGAATAGACTTTTCGATCTAATTTCGTACTGCATATGAACAATTCGAAATAGAGAAGGGAATTCGAAATTAGCTTTCTGGATCACACGTAAAATTTAAAAATTTCAAGAAATATGGGGAATAAAGCGCGAAAACGTTAGGTAGGTAAATATATTTTTAACAAGCAACCCTTTGTGGTTGATGAATATGTAATGGCATTAATTAAAGATACGGAGCGCCACCTGCGGCCGCTACAGGTATTACTGGAGAGGTAATTACACAAATTTTATAATTTCTTCTGAGGGAAACAAAGTCGAAATGACTGCTTCCGCGGATGGGGTTGAGGTAAAACTTCGCTGCAGTGATTAAAAGTATAAATGGAATTTTTGTTTGCCCGAATTATTCAATTAAAAATTTAGCTTTATCTTTCCTGAGGGCCGTAATGTTTTATGTCGTGTAGTTTTACAATTAACTTGTAAAAAAATAGTGCTTAAAACCGTATTGTTATTTTAGTTTAGTAAGCATTTCCATAACAAAATTGTCCCCTATACGATATCAGATTTCAATCAACTCCAAGATTTTTATCACAAAAGATTTGCTTGATATCGAATGCGAGAAGAACATGTTAAAACAATAGCCAACGTTGTAGATCACTTCATTGAGGATCGGGGTTGTCCGCCTTTCATACAGTGACGGCACCCTCATCGTCTGGGTATTCTCGATGACATAGAAATCGCTTGGATTTTGTAATTTAAACCAAAATATGTTTAATTTTGTTATTTTGTTCTTCCTATTCTTCAAATTCATGTGTGCTTGGGCTTTTAGTTCGCAAACGCAATAAACGCATAATTTTAACTTAGTTACCAATCGGCCTGTGAGTACTCGTGATACATTTGCGGAAAGCTCAATCAGAAGTCATAATGAATTTATGCCAACTAATGAACTCTCACTAGATTATATGAAATGGATGGGTCTACTCGTAATGGAACAGAAATTTTATTGTGACAACCCTCGGTTTACTCTCCTTTGTTGTGATTAGTTGTGGCTTCCTTTTTGCAGTCCCCTCTTATGTTCTAATAGATCAATTTTAGACATTCTTTACTGATCGTAAATGATGGTAAATGTTTTTAGTCCTTTTTAATAGCAAACTAGCCCTTGAGAAACTTATTGATTTAATGTTCAACTGTTGGCTACTGGTTTAAAATGAATCGCCTCAAGCTTTATATAATTGAACGTAAATGAATCTGTGGGCAGCGAAACATGTTATATATTAATATCCCAATGATCATAAATAATTTCTATGTTTATTTTATTGATTATCTATTATTCACAAGTTACTTTCGTAACTTAACTTACAAGGTCACAAATGATAGCATGTCTCAAAAACATATTTTCTGTTATCATATCAGATACATTTCGCACCCATCTTCAAAAACAATAAAACACAAAAAATTTAATATCCGAGAAAACAATTAAGTGGCGCCCTAATTACTACACGCCGTCCACTACCCACTTCCCTAGACTGCAGATATTTTTTGTAGCCGAACTTGTGTATGCATTTCACTTAAGAATATTTGGCACTCTAGGTTTAAAATGCTGTAGCATGACGATCAAACAGTATATAGGCAACAGCTATTATACAGGGTGTTTCCTAAATACGGTCTGTAACTACAGGGCGCAATTCCTCAAGACGTTTTAAGAAAAAAGTTTCTAGAAACAGGTGTCCGGAAATGCCTACTTTCCGAGATAATGGACGTTGAAAATTTCAGACAAAATTATTCTTAAAATTTTGGAAAATTTACATTTTCAGTGTAGTCAATTCTCATCTGTCGCCAGTCGAAGTTTTCATCATAAAACTAATAACGATAGTGGTTTTTTTAAAACTGTTTATTATTTTCAAACTCGTCCAATAATGTACAGGGTGGGGCAGGGAAGTATCCCTAACTTTGAAGGTAAATAAAAACTGGAAGTTTTAAACAAGTGATGTCCCTCATTATTAATGCACTAATGTAGCCGGGTTCGGAGGTTCTCCATAACTCTGCGAAGCATCTGTTGCGGAATGGGGCCAACTTCAAGGCGTATTACATCTTTTAAGGCTTCTAGGGTCCTGGGTCGATGTTTAAACACATCACTTTTGAGGTAGCCTCATAAAAATTAGTCACACGGCGAGCGCGCGCGTCATGTAATGTCACCGTACCGAGCGATCAGGCAACCGGGGAACCTTTCCTCAAAACAGCCATTGAATTTCTAGCAGTATGGGCCGTGGCACCATCCTGCTGAAACTACACTTGGGCTTCAAGAATTGACAGTAACAGCTTAATTGTTCTCTTCAAAGATGCCTTCACTGCTGAGTGCACACCAAACTTTCACTTTATCACTACGTAGAGGCCTCTCATGAATTAGCCTAGGGTTTTCGCTACCTCATAACGTATATTCTGCTTATTAACACTTCCAGAAATGTGGAAGAGCGCCTCGTCACTAAACAGAACACGTGCATCTTGAGGCAAGGTTTTAATTAAAGTTTCACATGCCTGTATTCGATTTTGCCAGTCCCGCTGTGAGAGTTGTTAAGCAATGACCATCTTGTACGGATGGAGAATTCGACTCACAGTACGGTTAGAGAGCGCCAGGGCGGATGCATGCTTGCGAGCAGAACACTTGGGGACTGCAAAATCGGTCAATGTTTTCTGGAATTCGAATGGTCCTCTGAAACCCCAATTTTTTTTTCACAACACTACCATATGTACTGAAGTTCTCCACCCACAACAAAATGAATTTTCGGTCAGGAATAGCATTTTGAGGTGGAATTCGTTAACGACTACGCAGCGCACGCTGCACTGCAACGATAGACTTGTTTTGGGTAAAATAAGTCTTGACGAGAAAAGCGCGTCGCTCGTTCGACCAAGGCCTATCTACAACTAAAGGCGACACTAATGGAAAGTTCCAAGGACACAGCGTCAATAGAGCATACAACACGTCCCCCTCATTCACAACGGCATCCCGAAAGTAGGGATACTTTCCTGCCCCACCCTGTACAACAAAAAAGGTCTCTCGAAGTTTTGCCTATTACTAACCTATTCTTACAAAAATGGCCAGAATCTACGAACAACAATCAATGAAATAATTAATTTTGGCACTAAATCGAAGCAAACTGTTATCCTCGTAATTACTAATAAAAAAATCTGGTGTGAAACAAACACGACTTCCTCTTACGCACATAGATATATAAATAGTGCCTACAAATGGTTAAATTATTATTTACGTTTATTTTGAAAATGATAATGCTAGCGGACACAAATCCAAGTCACTTGACACCCCAAACTCTGCTTAACTCCAGAAATTATCCCTGATAACTTGCTTTAACGCATTTTTTCAGGAAAAGCTCGAAGTTCATGGTAAAGGATGTCAAAGAGGTAAGAATCGTAGTAAGTTTCATAAAAGTTGTTAAAAACTTTTTCGAGAAAATCGCGGAAAGCTTCAAAATCGCAAGAATAAAGTGGCACTTCTGGTCATTAGATTTTAACTAAATTCTTCACTTCTCATGTGCAGAAGATAAAAAACTTGTGTCATTTCCAGTTATTGAATTCTAATAAAATTGTTGCAGTCATGTGCGAGGATGGATATAAACTTAAATATAAAATTTTGTTTCTCTACGGTTTTTTGTTTTCGAGATATCCTGTTCATATACACACACACAGACGCACAGACACACGGACACACGGACACACGGACACACGGACACACGGACACACGGACACACGGACACACGGACACACGGACACACGGGCACACGGACACACGGACGCACTTGACTTGACACGCAAAACCCTGCTTAACTCACACTCACACACACAGACACACAGACACACAGACACACATACATACATACACACATACATACACACAGACACACGGACACACGGACACACGGACACACGGACACACGGACACACGGACATACGGGCACACGGACACACGGACACACGGACAGACAGACACACGGACACACAGACACACGGAAACACCGACACACGGACACATAGACACACAGATACACAGACACA
>JAHWXV010018376.1:0-17223 GCA_024586415.1 Phrixothrix hirtus | reverse complement strand
GCATTGGCAGTCCTATCAATAGAAAAGAAGTTCGTCCAATCTATCCCGGATTTTGACAACAAAGTCATTGACGTCTTTTCCGGCTTGAAAAATAGGAGAACGGATTTTATTTACAAAAAATAGGTAAGATGTTACTTGTGTCCATCCTCTTTCAGAACTCACGAGCCGCCACTGATTGTACCTACTATTACCTAAATTGCGGCTTTAATCTTTATAAAGTCATTGTAAAGTACAAAATAAATATTAGTAACTGTTTTTTAAAATAAAGGATATGATAAGTAGCAATAGAAAGTATAAACATAAATATGTTCGACTTATCAGATTATTAATATTGTATAACTAATTTTTTGCCTTTCATGGACTAAAAGGCCACATTTAGTCATTTGTCTCCATAACTAAAGCGACACTTTTAATTTCAAAGTATAACTTTTTTTGCAAAGTAAATTTAATCCCGTACTTATTTGACAATTAATGTATAAATACTTCCTAAAACCATTTAAATTATTTATAAATCCATTCTTTTTTCGAAAGTCATTTTTGATACTCAAATAACAACAATGTCTTAAATAGGGTAGAGTTAGTAAAGGTAAATAACTTTCATGTAGCAGTACTTTAATAAATTTTTCACGCCTGGTACAATTATGTTCGTCTTTTAAGGGTGAAGTTTGTAATCAAAGTTTGACTTACTCGACAGTTTTAGAAAAACATGTTTTTCTTGCTCGCATGAATATGGATATCCTTTATTGTACGATATATTTACTTACACACTTACACACAACTGTGCATAAAATGTGAAACCTCGCAGTTGGTGAACTAATAATATGTTTAAAGGTATATTAATAGCTATTGACCGCTACAGAATTGGCGATAACGGAAGAGCAAATATTTTCTAAAAATTAGATACCTACTTAATATTTAAAGTTGACGAATATATTACAAGAACATATAAAAGTACGTAAAGAAATGCGTTTGGAATTTTGCTTAAATTGTTCCCAATTTTGTTTCAAATTAAAATTAGAGAATTTATAGTTCAGTAATTTGTATCTATCATTTTAATTATATATGATTGATATCTAATCGCCATAGACGTAGGAATTTTACAATAAAATTAGTGATGTCGAAATGTTTTAATTTATTTTCGTCCGTTGTAAAAAAGGTGTAGTAGAAAACTCAATTATACGCATATCAAATTATCGCATTCAGATGCGGCTAGTTCTCACAGTTTTTTCGCTCTTAGATATATGGCTTCTTGGTACTTTGTTAGGTAACAATTAAAACAGCTGGGGACCTTGACTCGAAAAAGTACTCTAATAATAAAGGTAACATGATATTTTTCAACAAGAACAAAGTCGTATTTATGCTTTAGGTACGTTTCATAGTAAAGAATATCCTGGTCCGTATTCATGATTTTTACGCAACAATTTACAAAAAACGTTTTTAAAACTAGATTAAAAAATTCTACAAATGTATGTTCACAAAGTCCCTGGATACACGTACGTTAAATAATGCTCTCTATATCAAGGACACCCTTATTGCTCGAAGGTTTTTCAAACGTCTATGGTTTGTACTCACAAGTGTAACTTGTTGGATATTTGTTATGATACAATGACAACTGATTAAGGAAATCTGCTTGTTTTATGACTATCCAAGTACATCGTTTAAGTTCAACGAAAGTTTAGATAAGAATACCAACAGAAGCCACCTAATAAAAATAATATCAATCAATGGTTCAATCAATTAAGGACAAATCAACAGGAAGACCTTGCGAATCTTTGTTAACCATCCACAGTCCAAAAAAGTCAAATGCACAGCATGATCTGGAACTTGCAAAAGCTATTAATATTTTATTTCAGTAAAATTCAACTGTTTCGTGATTTTTTCCAAATGACAAGCCGAACAGAGTAAATTGGCCATAACCATGTCTTTATGAATATGATTTTCTCTGACGAAGCAACGTTTCACATCATAATTGCCGTATTTACGGATTGAAAAATGCTCATCACAACAATGAACACATTCTAAATTGCTTGAAAAGTACTGTTTTGTGTGTCTTAATGCGCAACAAGATTTTTGGATCGTCCTTTTTGTAGAAGACTTATTTTGACATGCTTAAGTAGACGGCATTGAGAAGCATCATATTAAATTCTAACAAGATGACATATCGTCACACTTTACAGTATATGTATGTGGCAGATTAAATGAGAAATTTTCTAGTCGTTAGATTGCTAGAGGTGGAATGATTTCTTCGCTACTGTGAAGTCCTAATCTGTCGCTATTGGAAGTTTCATAAAATACGAGAAAATAGTAAGTATTTGGTGCATCCAAGAGTTAGAATTAAGGAGATGATAGCAATCTTAACGATGGGGATTTTTGATCGGGTATGGTTTACCACAAGATATAACGGTACTGTAAAATACTTAGTTAAAATATACTGAGTATTTAATGGAGAGGGAGAATGACGGGTTAAAGACTGCGGTACGAAAGTTAATTACGCGACAAGTCTCACAAATTCTGATACGTCATAAAAGATAGGCGTTAATTGACTTTCACTGTTATTATCCTAATGATGCAGAATCAGCAGTTATCACCAAGGATGGAAATAAACGGGAAAATGTATCTGTAATACAAGCATCAACAGGTTGGGGTAGAACTCAGCAGAATTAACGCAACCTGAAGTCAGAAAGTACAAAGTTAACTTTGAATTAATTGTTAAAACAGAATACAATTATGGATTCTTTACCTATAAAATCACAATTTTGTCTTATCTACTTGCGTTTGTAGAATAAATTATGAGTTTTTCACTAATCACTCAAATTCAAAGAACCTCAAGTATATCGTGTTACCTTCACTTTGTGTTAGTACAGATTTTTTATATTTTATGTACTAATACATACACAATTTTTGCCTTATTTGCAGTAAAAGCAGACCAATATTTCTTTTGTGTCTAATCATACCCGGTGGGAAGATAATTACTATTCCTTTTCCATAGTTATTGTTTTATTTATATTGCATATTTAACAACATTCTGTTATTTTCTGAATTTTTTTATTCGATTTACTCTATAGTTGTGTAATTTAAAATATTTCTTTTATAAGGAAGTTTGAACTTTAACCTTATTTTTTGTTAACAGGTTTTCTTCAATTGAAAAATATTTTCAAGGAAGGATGGAAAACTGGGGAGTATAGCCGCATTGCCACCCAGTAGTTTCATCCTAGAAGAATGGAAATAATCAGATAACCTTGGCTACAGGGAAACAGAAAGCGAACCAAACAACGACGAAAGCACTGCGCCGAAAAAAGGGATTGTTTGGCCAGAGCGCTTTACTGGGAGAGAGAATTGTGGACATTTAATTTTCGTAAATGCCAGAGCGGTTACTTGTTACGAAAGACAAATGTGGTACGGGAAAGGAAGAGAAATGTAGGGCGGATGAGCGCCACGCCTTTATTCTTACTGAGACCAGTGAAGGACAGAATCTGTAAAACTTTCAGCGTGCACCACATATAATAAATGCAAAATATACATGTGAACAATCAGCGAATATCTCAAAGGTAACGTCGCAACGTATAGCTACAACACCATACATCAAACTTAAATAATTATCATTGAACTTATATAGCGCCATATTCATTAAAATATTCAAAGCTGAAAAGAAAACGTGCACAAATACCGACAAGAATACTAGGACTTATTTAAGAAATAATGACAACTTACTTCGATTTTCAGTAATAATTAAGTTACTCATTACTTTAATATAAGGGTTGTAAATAATAATGCTACATTAAAAACAATTAGTTCCAAATTCGAGGGAATCAGGTTTTTAAGTTTCATAATCATGTCCAAGTTGATAAGCTATGTCTTCGCAGCGTATATTTGCATTATGAATAAAATTCCAAGGTACTACAAATTCTAAATATATATGTGACTTATAACGGATTTAAGGCAAACCATTACAAAATTTAGCTACGTCTCGTCTTGTTTAAGCAAAACCTATTTTCTATAGGAAGTAATAAACTAGCCCATTATCAATTGCAACTTATAATAGGGCAGTTTTTTCCACTAGAACAAAACGTAGAATGTAGCGTAAATAAAGCAAATTTAGAGTTGTCCCTACTAGATATGTTATGCAACCGATACGTAAGTTAATAGCTTAGCTAGATTTAAAGCATTTAAGTCTGTAAAGATAAAGCATAATTCCCAACAATGAGTTATCATATTTTTAACCAAATAATCAGAAAGTAATTTCGTTCCACAATAACTTCATTACATAAATTTTTAGGTTTGTTTAAATGTTATGTTAATTTGAACATGATGAACCATCAGGTCAACGTCGAACAATTAATACAAATAAAAGGTATAGGAAATATTTTGCTAAACTTCCACACAGCAGAATTTTCCTTTTTATAGGTTTAAGAATAATAAATTGAAGAAAAAGGTACTAAAACTTACACTGTCTTTCCGTCTAGATGTAATTGAGGCCAGAAGGGTGCACAAGGACGTATAGGAACTCCAACATCACAGAGCAGTAAAGCAAATACGTCAGGATCCAGTCAAATAATGTAAAACGGTAATCCTCGCCTTTTGGGAGCAGGTTCCAGCACAATGTACAGGATCCCCAAGTATGTTAATAGTTGTTTCTACCACTGGTCGGTTACGAATGCCAGACCAACAACTTTCAAACCTCAAAAATCGGAGAGATCCAAAGGGAGCAAATGCAAAAATTAAGAAATGACCCTCAAAGAGCGACGAAAAGACAACTTACCTCATTTTATTAACGTGTTTAGATGCGCGGAAATAATTTTACGTTTAGAAATAACTTTATTCATGTGAACCGAATAAACACATATCAAGGAAGAGCAGCAGGACACAACTCAAATTATGAAATCCTCGACCACAGATGACCATCGTATCAATCAAGACTTGATAGGAGGATATCTTACTTACAGAAAAAGGTATATTAAAATTAATAAAGGAACTGTTGAAATTAAAACTAGAAATATTTGTACCAATTATATAGATTCAGCATTTATATACAAATATATGTTAGAAACGAAAGTTTTTAATTATATTTTCCCAACTATAGCACAAAGCATGGGCGTAACACAAATAAAATAAGTACCAAAATTATGTAAGTCCCAAACTTTACAGAATTAGTAAAATAAAATTTCGGAGTACCAAAAAAAATGTCTTGAAGCGGAAAAACAATCGTGGTAGCATGTTTGAATGCATTCAATTCTAAGTGGGCTAAATTCTCTAGATAACTAATTACTTCATACGCACTAATTTTTAATTTTTGTAAGATTACTTGGATTTTATCAGCATGCCATAGTTTGAATATACAGGATGTCCCGGATATAAGGAGCGTTACTTAAGCCAGACCTTTTGTGAATATAAATCTTTAATTAAAAAAATGTTTTGTACATTTTTACGTAAAAGTCTATTACGGATGGAGGCCTGTGTATAACTTACTATTAAATGTACTTAAAAACATGTACACTACTTTGTGTTTGTTGAAAAAGTATCAATTTACATTTACAGTGATTGTAATTTTTCTAATCGAAGCCGCCGGCTGTTTTAATAAAAAGTAATCGAACGTATTTCTTTAAATTATCTAAGCTTGCTTGTACCATAACACTATTGCTTATTAATTACAATTATTTATGCATTAATTATTATAAATTTATTTAATAAACATCTGAAATCGACATATAATTGATCCACATTAATTTATATGAAGATGTTTTTTACTGAATACAAATTACGTAAACTTTTAGATTTATTTACTATTTAGATTTCTATTTTCATAAAATTTTGATTATGTATACGACACTAGTGATTGCAAATATTAATAATATGGAGATATTTATCAAAAACAATTTAAGTTGGTGCTAAAGCGACTTTGTAAAAGTGAAAATTATTTAAATGCTTCCACATTCAATAATACAGATGTATGCATAATAAAAAAGGTATCTATTAAGTAAAAACCTTATTTTTATTTTAAAGAAATTATAAACCTGCACAATTAACACACCACTAGAAATTTTAAGAAAGTAAATAAAACTTTCTATTTTAAACCATAATTAGCTATATTTATAATAAACAGCTGTAATTAATTGTACTTTGAAATTATATGCGTTATACGAAGCCGTTCGTTCAGCTTAGGTCACTGCCAGAAGTTGTCTAGTCGTCCAGCCATATCTTGTTGAACATAGTAGCCGAAATTAAAAAGCAGGGACAGACTAAAAGCATTAATTGCAAATATTTCGAAAACTATGAAATTTAAACACAGTTTATAAGCGTTTTTCTTAAGATGTGCCTGCTGTTAAAGTAATGCTACTTATATCCTGAATAGCCTGTATACACCTTATTGAAGTGCGGCCGCATCGTGCTAAGAAGATCAATTGCATCATTTCTTGGTTGCACGTTATAAACACAAAATTCATAATTTGAATTTATGAAGAGTTGATCATCATTTTTTATGGAAATCTGCAATTTTAGTTTATTTAAACACTTAATTGATTTGAATTGAAAATCATATTTTGGCGAGCTGTAATCATTAAAGGAAGTATAAAGTATCATATCTTGGGGCAGTCTCGAACCCTTTGATAAGCTGTTTTATCTTACTTGTTAAACTTGTTGCTACCTTAAAAGTCAAGCTTCTGGTTTCTTTCAAAGTTAAATCATTAGCTATGGACTTTTATATTATATGGCTTAAGGAAGTTTATAAAATTTCAACTTTTATTCCCTTAATTGGCGTGCTATAGTTTTTGAATTTCTAGCTTTTTAGGATTTATAAGTGCTACAATAGAATATTTGAATCCAGCACACCTAGAAGGGAATATTGTAGAAGAGTTCATAAATACAAATTTAACAAGTTCATATTAATTGTCCAGAACAGTTCAAATTTAAGTTTCGCTTTTATTGTGTTGAACAGATATTTTCTTTTAAAAATTTTATTGTGAAATACTTGAAGTTCGTGCAGTTAAAATTTATCTCTGTATTAGCCTATGTAAAACTCTTGAAAATTCATATTTGTGTTTTTGAAAGTTTTATTACCCAAAATTGCATTTTTCACCTGCGAAGTGGATCTTTTATGTCAGAGTTCTTGTGTGTATTGAACAAACTGCTATCCTAATTTCAAATGTGCTGGCGCCCATTTTGTTCTATTAAAAGTAGACAACTGCCAACTGTTCAACTACAGCTACAAAAAAGATATATATATATATATATATATATTTGGGACGATTGATATGCTTTCAAATAAATCGTTAAATAACTGTAACAATAGAATAACAAATATTACACAAAAAAAAATAATTAGTCACAACCAGGTTACAGAAACTATCGGTTATTATCTCGAAAATCCTATCATTGGACAACGGAATTGGTTAAACTAATTTATTAAACTATATTGTAAACATATTAATAACTGCTAAATGAAAGAAGAGAAGACGCCAACCTCATTTTATTCAGAAATTGCACTAACTTTCTTCCCTTAAAAAGGTTCAAAAATTAATTTAAATTAGTTATTATATACTTATCACATTCGATTGTACATTATACAATGTTCAATTGTTTTTTTTAATAAATATTCAATTACAAATGACGCTATCATATATTTAATTCAAAGCAAATGAGTGTAGAATTTGATTCTTTAGGACGTTAAAAATATGAAGAATACTACTTTCAGTAATGCTCTCTTTGTGATTCTAAGCATGGCGTGCGGTATCCTTAACTAAAGAACCCTACAGATGTTATAAGTGTCAGAGGAAGCCAAGATGAATAATTTCACAGAATCTGCCAAGTTAATTATTTACCATTAGTATCCGGATGCACATCTTAAAAATTTTCGACAGCCAAATTATTTAATTAAATGATCGTAAACTTACATGTATTCAAAGGTAAGTTTAACGCTACACTGCCACGCACTATTTTACCGAGAAATAGTAAGCACGATAATCCTTTGTCGACTCTTCTAACCTTAACAAAGCTGTTGTACAACTATTACGCAAATTTCGCTTAATTGTAAATTATAAGACCATTCTTTTAGCTCGTGTACTTTTCGTAGCACCAAATAACTACATGCTGAGGTTATCATTCATCGCATTTAATTACAATGAACTAAATAGTCCAAATCAGGTTTAATTTATTTTACAAAAAAATAGAGTTATTAAATAACTGGCGAAAATATTTAACGTGTTAATGCTAATGATCATGTGACTGTATTATTTATTTCAATTATCAATGCGCGCTAAAAGCCAAAATGTAAGCATAAGTTAGATAATTGCATTACAGATTTAAACTGAAGTATCGCTTTGACGTGTGCCATGCTGCCGACGGTGGACCTATTGGAGTTTACTGATGCTTCCACAAAGTTTTGGTAATGGCTATTTAATAAATTAATTTAAATCTTGTAGTTTCCTAATTAGCCTCGCGGCACATATGCGGAACACTTCCATTCAGTTAGAGTTGCTCGTATAACAAGCAGGAACCTTTGTGCTTATTTCGTTTACACCCCATGTATATTTTACATTAATCCTATTCAAAATAAAGCATTGAAAATAAGACATTTATTTATTAATTACTTACAGTTAGATACATTATTTTGTTATATTGCTATATTGTTACATTAGCTTCCAACATTGCCCTTATGAACAATAAAAAATTATTTGAAGTAATGGAATAGCGAAATTATAAAACCTAAGAGATGCCATACACTTCAATAAATAATCGAATAGTTTTATGCGCCGGAATTCTTATATACGTCTCAACGAAGCCTTCGTTGTTCCGAGTAACAATTTGATATGTATAGCCACGTTCGCGTCCAAAATTTAAAGCTCTTACATGAGTCAATCTAGAATGAAAATTTCCATACCAATACATGTCTAGCTCTTCTGAACTAGTAATTTCGTTTACAATGGTTTCACGAATAATTAATGCATCTCCGTTTTTTCTATTAGAATGAAACAGATCGCCATAATTGCCTCCTTTGTCGGAAGGAATTGTTGCTAGTTGATTTTTAGAATACTCCATTGCGGTAGTTATTTCTGAGTTAGTAGCATTCTTATTAATTAAACTTAGGTTTAGTAACTCTTCTTTGGTTATCATTTTCCATGCCGTTTTACTGAAACTTATCTGAAAATGAATGATAATTATAAATGTTAATAAGTGTTTCGTCATTTTAGCCGTTGAAATTCAAAAATGACTAAATCGCGTGTTATATGATAGACTCAGTGGCACTATGCCAACGCACTAAGAAACTTTACTTATATAAATTTTTAATCTTTCATCGGATAATATTTTTATGTATGTAGGTCGCACAGTTTGAAATAAGATATTAATTTAAATATAAATTCTGCGATACGAAATACTTGTTTAAAATTTAAAATTTATAATTTCATTATCTACTGAACCGAAAGTTTGAATTCTTTATGTGGGCTACGTTGTGAATTTATTATAATATAAATTGTTGACAGTTTCGCGTAAATATGTCGTAATAATTTTCTTGTATTTTTATTACCAAAGACATTACGTAGAAATGGCGCTTAAATAAAAAGCTTTAAATAAAATCCGCGCAGAATTTAAAGTCAACAATTTAGTTAAAAATTAAAGTACGCTACTGATCGACAAGCATTACCTCCGAAACGCCATGTTAAAGTGGAATTGTCTTCATTTATCTAACAAATGATTCCTGAAATGCAAAAACTGATCGCTTTTAAAATCTTCAAAGTGAATATTTTCAACGATTCTTTTGATATCCGCTTCTCCAGCGTTCGTGTCATGCATATACAAAAAGTGTTTTCACGCAATATTTCTACTGAGAAAGTCAAACTTAACAAGTTTTGACATTCGTTAGAATACGCCATCACGTTTATTATGATTCTTGTCCTTTTCACAAAACTCCCTCTTTTCATATTTCGTAGTGTCTAGAAGCAAAATGAGGTAATTAATCTGCGGAAATTTTCAGTTAATATTTAATTCTCGTAAAGTTGTATTTCATTAATGTCAGAACGCGTGAAACTATATTAGAATTTTCGTCTCTATACTATCAAACCTCATAAATGTAACAAGCCTTTTCATAATAATTTATTGCGCACGAGAGAATAACATTTTTATTTGCAGAGTCGTTTCATACAGTAAATGGTTGCTATATATTGCCCAACCCTTCCCATGACCGCTGCGAAATTCGCAAATAGTCGAAGAGATAATCTGCAACCGGTTTCATAATAAAGACCTCTGTCTCCTCCCTATCGATAACACTTCTACACAAATGTCATTCCATAAACGACCGAATAATTTCTAAGCGTTACCTATTTTAATTGCCTACAAGTTTTTTTTATAAATCAATAATTGTCTTTTTAAAACAGGCAACTTCTGGAAAATTATTAACACCAAATGCATGCGACTTAATTACAACTGTCATATATATTATTCTTCGTCCCTTTTATATTTATTTCTAGCACATTTAGATTCCTACAAAATATGATTAAGATATGTGTAATTATACTCTCTGGCGATTTTAACATTCGAAAATGCCTTACAGCGAATACGACGCTCGAATAAATCGCCATTATGTTTTTACCTTGTTGCAGTCATATAAGTCCAAAATTTAAAGAAAAACAATTGAAAATTCCGCGCAAAGGATTTTCTAGTGAATTATAATTTTAGATAAGAAAGCAATTTAAACTGCGACCTATACATATATGCAGTACATCTCGATTTAAGAAATGCGTCCCTCTTTACATCTGAAAGATATGTTCCTGAAAGAAAAGGTAGAAATTCGCAGTATTTGCATAACAGCGAGCGTGCGTTGCGTCTCTCAATGTGTTCATTGTGTAAGTATGGCCATCTTCTTTATAAAGGCCAGAATCATGAACGGTACAAATGTCTGACTTTTATTTCGTCAGGTCAGTTACCCTTCGAATTGCAGCCCGTTGAATTGTATCTGAAAGGATTCTAGGAGAACATTTATGCCACTCGCGGAAAAGAATATTCGTTTACAATCATAGCAGCAAATGGTTCGCAAAGACAAGGACATAACTAATAATGAAATACTGCCCAGCAATGAAGACATCAGATTGTTGGATCTTTAAATGTTTTTGGCGGAGAGTGCATAGAAGATGGGTTCTGTATCGTTGTTTTGTACCGATGTAATAGGGTAGAGGAAAGAGTAAGCAATATGCCGTTTATACACAGTCTGAGTATACAATTCGTAATTACATCTAGGCGTTGGAATGAAGGCATGTCTTCTTTTATCATATGCGGATATCATCGCATGTATAACCAAATCTACCATCGCGTTGTACAATATCTTTTAACGTTTTGTGCGCAAAAAGCGTAGACAAATGGAAGTGAATAATGTCGGACATGATTCCAGATCCCACCGAATTTTCTTCGCTATACAATGTAACAAAACCTTGGCGACATGACAGTAGGAAAGTAATGGACTTCTTATGATGTGTTACTGTCAGATTGAAAATAACGTATTTTGCTAGGCGACAACGCAAGTTCCAATTTTCCGGTGTCAAAGTTAATTGTTGTCTGTATTTTATGTTGGATAATTTCCTATGTAAAAGTTTCTCATAGCCTAAACCATTAATTTTTTTACTGGCAAATAGACAACATCATTTAAGTTTAAATACAAAGTTTATTGTAAAGTTTAGAAAATTATGAAGTCCGCAATTAATCAAGATTTCTATATTAATGTTTCAAAAAATATTTATATTCTACGTATTATCTAATAAATCTTCTGTGATTAACATAGTATGCTTACAATGTACATAGATGCAGGCAGTTCAAGTATTTTAACGTTAATCTACCTGTGAATATTTTAGCAATGCGACCTAACATTCCACTTTGTACTTGAAAGGAATGAATACAAAGATTGTGTTTTTGTATCCATTGCTACAAAATTCGTTATGCTTGAACATGATAGTTTAAGAAAGGTTTACATATGCTCATTTGCAACATTCTCGCTTAGATCTAAGCTTTAGTTAATTTTGTAATAACGATTGTTACCACAATTGCTTCTATGGCAATAAATCAAAGTTTAATTTAAGCGTATATGGTGCAAATGGCTCTTAGTTCATTAATTTGTTTATCACAAATGGCGCGCTTTTCAAAATTGCAAAAACCCGATCTTGCGTAGCCTTTTATTTCTCATACCGCTTGTAATCTGGATAGTAGTTCGGATGGTAATTTCTTCAATACGAGGGGACACTATTTAGATTGTGCGACTAATAATAAAGAAACAGTAATTTATCATTGAAAATTGATTTACTGTTTTTTAAAATGTTCTCCCTTATGATCTAAACACTTTTGCATTATTTGGAACCAATTGTTAAAGCATTTTTCCATTACGTTTTTGACATCTCTAAATAGTTATTTATTACATAAGACCAGAAAGTTAGCTTTTGCAAGTACGAGTATTAAAGGGCGAGGCAAATCCAAGGCCTGCAAATTACAAGTACTTGCAAAAACCTTTCTGGACCCAGTTACTGGCCAGACAAAACCTTGCTTAACTCTAGAGATTTTTCTCAATAACTCACTTCAACAAATTTTCTCAGAGAAACCAATTATTTTGTGTAATACATCATTATAGGCGCAAAAACTTGGCATGTTTAAAATAAATCGTTATAGCCGTTTTCGATAAAATTGCAAAAAAATCACAAGAATAAAGTGGCACTTCCGGTGTTTTGATTTTAACGAAATTCTTACTAGGAGATGCTAAGGCGGTAGTAACCTTAGATATAAAATTTCACTTTTATACGACATTTGCACACACACGCACGCACGCACGCAGGCACGAACACATGCACGCACGTAAGCCCTTACACACACCCACATACGCACGTACGCACGCTCCTGCGCAGGCACGCACGTACACGCGCACGCAAACACGCACGCACGCACGCTCACACGCACGCACGCACGCAAGCACCCACCCACACACACGCACACACACACACACTCACACACACTCACACACATACACACACACACACATACACTGCATGTTTAAGATGCCATCTATCATTTGTAATGGAAACTTTGACATTTTTGAGCATAACCCTATTCAAAACATTTTGACATTTGAGCGTCATTAGTCGTGTTTATGGTGAATTGAAAATCGTGCCTCAGCATAATAACGGAATTAACTCGTAAAAATTTTCGTGCGATGATTTATTACAACTTTCCACGTAAATTATCTAGACAAGAGTGCATCGATCAACTTACTTCCACTTTTAGCGTTGAAGTCTCATCCTTTTCAGCTGTGAATCGCTGGTATAACGAGTTTAATCGTGGCCGTCTAGGTAGGTAGGTGTAGGTCGTCTAAAATCAGTTGTTGCGCCAGAAAACGTTAATGCTGTGCAAAAACTGATCATGCAAGATCGTCATGTGACATACTGTGAGATTGAGAAAACCTTATATATTAGTTCAACCAGCATATATAAAATATTGCATGGACATTTTTCCGTGAAAAAGGTTTGTTCTCGTTGCATCTTACATAATTTAAAAACATCTGAAAAAGATACCCGTGTCGATTGGTGCAAGCGAAATATAATGGCAGTGCTTCAAAAGACGTATATAATACTGTTATAGGTGACGAATCATGGATATATGCGTATGAGCTGGAAAGTAAACCGCAATCGACTGTATGGGTATTTCAAGATGAACCAAACCCAACAAAAGTTGTTCGTGCTCGAATCACTTCGAAACAAATGTTCGCCTGTTCTTTCGGATAAACTGGTCACTTTTGAATGATACGGCACCATTTTTTTGCCGGAAGTTTTCAGCAAAATAAGGAAAACAAACAAGCACCGTAGGATCATTGTGTATAACGACAATGCAAGCTCTCACATATATCGTCTAATAACCAACTATTTGGACACTCAAAAAATCAAATTAGACAAACAACATACTGAAGTCTATCTGCAATAGTAGAAAGAGCATAAAGAACAATATAACTATACCAATGCAAGTAAATAGAAGTTGGACGCTATTTACAAGTTTTGAAAGATTCATGTAAAAGTTTAGAGCACAATACGGCAATTATGTCAACAACAAAAACTAGAAAACCCCCAAAACAACTTTATACTGAATTCTTATTCAGTATAAACTAAGTCAGAAGAGATTGGATCCACAGTTCCTAAATTTGAAAATAACCTAAGAACGTGCAACACCTTGCGGACTTTCACTACGCTGATGAAATAGCAAACGCTATAGCGGCGATGTACCACTCATGCTCCCTTAATGTAAACTAGAGCATGATAAGTATCCACCAGGAATCGACAATTGAGAAATAGGCGTTTCGCCGACGCTGCAGCTCCACTGGGCGATTTCAATCAACTATCTGCACTTTGTTTAGGTTTAAAAGGCATTTATCATTTATTTATCGAAATTTATCTCGGCAAAAACTTCTAAAAAATTGTGGAGGTGAACACATGTAAAATTTAAATGAAATCCAAACTCGGCCCTCAGGGCCCTCCCACCCAAGGGAATCGCCGCAGTAGTAAACATCCTGAACACGATGTTGACACTTCGACGATTTCCTTCGTCCTGAAAATCCGCTGACATCATC
This sequence comes from Phrixothrix hirtus, assembly GCA_024586415.1. Lineage (NCBI taxonomy): Eukaryota > Metazoa > Arthropoda > Insecta > Coleoptera > Phengodidae > Phrixothrix > Phrixothrix hirtus. Next base: position 2,645 of record JAHWXV010018376.1, on the reverse strand, counting down.
GTCCTTCCCAAACCCAGAAAAGCCAAATCCTTTCCGCAGAATTACCGCCCTATCAGTCTTCTCTCTTGTGTGGGAAGGCTGGCATAGCGAATAACTCTGAATCGCTTCAAATATGCGACCGAAAACGCAAAGATGAGATCCGACGAACAATTCGATTTCAGACCGGGCCACATCACCACTCATTAGGTGTTCCGGTTGGCTAAAGAAATCACCGAAGGTTTCGCCTTCAAAGATGTGACAACAGCAGTTCTTCTGGACGTCGCCAAGGCGTTCGGCAAGGTTTGGCACCAGGGATTTCTATACAAAATGCTAGAAGCAAACTTTTCTCGAAAGCACGTTCAACTGATTGCGTCCTATCTTAAGGATAGGTCCTTTAAAATCAAGCTGAAAGGACGTCGATCACGGCCGAGGAACGTAGAGGTGGGGGTTCCGCAAGGTTCCCTCCTTTCTCCATTGCTTTACACCATCTTCTGAAGTGACCTGCCCAGACAGACAAACACAACGTTCGCGCTTTTCGCTGACGACACCGCCGTCTTATCCTGATCCCAAGATCCAAACCTATCCCTCTTTAACATACAAGCGGCGGTTCTTGGGTTGGAAACTTTGTTTCGAACGTGAAAAATAGACGTCAATGCGGAAAAGAATACTGCGGTGTTGTTTAAGCGTAGGCGTACACGCCATCTACAAGAAATCGAAATGTTTGACATTTTGATTCCTTCGGAGGACGAGGTTCGGTACCTGGGTGTCGTATTCGACTCCCAGCTGACGTGGAGACACCACATCGACTATTGTACTTCACGTGCAAAAGCTTGTGTGGCACAATTGTACGGTTTGTTGAACCGCCGAAGTAGGCTTTCCTTGGAAAGCAAGGTTAGACTCTACAAGTTGATCATCCGTCCGACAATGGTCTACGCGGCAACCGCCTGGGGATATGCCGCTAAGCCAAACATGAGAAAGCTGCAAGTCTTCCAAAACAAGTGCTTGCGCATGGCTACAGACGCTCCGTGGTTTATGCGAAATTCGCAAATCCACGAAGATCTGAGCATTCCCACAATCCAACAATTCATCCGCGAACAGGCCATTAATTGATATTCTTTGTTCCAGGACAGCTCTAACCCCCTCATCTCCATAGGAGTCTACGAGGAAGACGCCGGAAATCGTCCAGGGTGGGCCAAGGCGATTCTAAACCTCCGTGAGTAGGAGGAGTCACAGGAAAGTGCGACTTCGTTCACTTGGAAAAGTAGGCGGAGTCATACGATAACTGTGGCTGCAAATACTTAAGCATCAGGTCGTGAATCGTTCAGAACTAGGTGTAAAAAGGTTTGATTACCTTGGCACACCGCCTGCCAAGAGGTTCATCGTTCGTCCAGGACGTAGGTGTAAAGAGGTTTGATTACCTTGGTACACCGCCTGTCAAGAGGTTCATCGTTCATTTCATCTTTATTAAAAAGTTCTGTCGCGAAGCTTCGCATTCTCTCGATTTTTTAAAAATGATTACCTTCTCTGAAAAATAAATTAAAATAAACTTAATTTACTCACACTAAGCAAATTAAATGATACTCAAGTAATATAATCTGTAAATCTATTGAAAACTAAAATTGATTGTAACATGTGCAATAAATGAAATCCCTGTAATCAATATCATTATTTATAGAATTGCTAAAATAGCTCATAACCGGGTATAAGATTTAATAAAGAAGGGCACTCCGTTATAACTTTGAAACGCGTTAATTAATCTAGAAAATAAAATATAACTGTTACTAATTATTAAATTGTATGTAACTGTAACCCAGGGTGAATTAGTCTTCTGCATAATTAGAAATTATTATTGTAATTATCACTATAAATAGGTATTGTGCATATGACCCTTACTTGAATATAGTCAAAAATTTATGTATGCTTAGAACCATAAGATTTACTTTTGAGAATTCGCTAAGACTAAATATATTTGCTTAGGAATAATCACGATGATTTTGCTATATACCTAGCAACAGGGTACAACGCAATAGTTTGTTGTAAATGCCTATCCCTTTTACTCAAGTCAACTTAAATTAAAAAACGCCAAGAAAATACAGAGTGGTTTGCAATTTATTGGTCTAACTGATTTTAGTTTAATAAGATTGGTTTTGTAAGGTGCTCAGCCGGGGCTGAGCTAGTTTTATATATACCTCGAGTTTAGCTCAATAGTCGGAGAGGGTCCAGGACGGCTTTCTTGGCTGCAACGGTAACTTAGTAAAACTTATTAAAGATATTTACAATTTTAAAATTTATATACAAGGCAGCTTCAGGATGTGAACTGTGGTTCATAAACTGTTTCGGTTTAAGAATAGTTGCTATTCTTATTTGGTTGCACCCTGTACAATTATACCTGCGGTCATGACCATCATTCATTCAACATGATTAATACTCTGAATTTTAACTTTAGTCGTAGATATAATGTTATTGTGTTTTCTATACTTTCCGAGGTTTAGTGTACACTTTTAAACTGTTTATTAATTTGAATGTATGCTCTTAAGCACTCTGTGCATACTTTATTTGTTTTACGCCATTTGTAACTAACTTGTCAAATGCTAAATATTTGCATGTTTATTATTTCTACGTAACTGTATTTTTACAGTTTTATTTTGGACTGATTTGTAATGATT
>JAHWXV010018312.1:0-12026 GCA_024586415.1 Phrixothrix hirtus | reverse complement strand
CGAAGGACGGTAAATAGTGAGTGGTACATTACCAAATGTTTACCTCAAGTGTTTGAAAAAATTAAAGAAAGTCGACCGAAAGCTGGTTTGCGAGGAATTTTTTTGCATCACGACAATGCTACCGCCCATTCTACTGTACGCACTATTCAATTTTTGGAAAAAACACAGGTTAAATTAGTAGGGCATCCACCTTACAGTCCCGATCTCGCTCCCTGCGACTTTTTCCATTTCCCAGAGATAAAAAAGAAAATTCGTGGACACACATTTCTCACTCCAAAGGATGCAGTAGCAGAATTTGTTAACGAAATGGAAGCAATTCCGAAAAATGCGTTTCGTGAGACTTTCTCAAAGTGTTTCAGTCGCATGAATAAATGTATAGAGTATGAGGGAGAATATTTTGAAAAACTATAAATAAAGTTTTGTTGTATCTATTATAGTTTTTTTTTATCTGAAAATTTTCAGCGCTACCCTCGTATTTCCTTTGATAATTCGCTTCCACACATGTTTTCAGGAATACGCTAAGTTCACGTAAAAGGACATGAAAGCCTTAAGAATCATGCCAAGCTTTAAAACAATTGTTACAGCTGCTTTCGAGCAAATCGCAAAAAAACCTAACAATCTCAAGTATAAAGGCGCACTTCCGGTAAGTCTATTTTAACCAAATTTTTGCCATCTCATGTGTGGTAGATAGGAAACACATAATTTTTAATTTTTATTTGATGTGCAGTTTTTGAGTATATTGTTAACAATTAATACTTCAACTACTTCCGGTTACTCGACCATCAAAAGCTTATTAGAAAAACTGCTTGGTTTATACAAAACGGAATTAATAAACCACTTAGGGTATATCTATGAAATTTCGTAGACTTAGAAATAATCGTTATAGCAGATTACGACAAAATCTCAAAAAACCAGAAAAGATAGCACTTCCGGGTATTCAATTTTAATTAAATTGTTGCACCCCGTTCTCAGATAGATATAAGTTTAAATAAAAAATTTTGTTGTTCTACAACTTTCGTTTCTTAGTTATCGTGTTCACATGTGCACGCGCAAGCGCACGCCCACATGTATATGCACGCGCACGCGCACGCACACACGCATATGCGCACGCACACGCACACATGCGCATACACATATACAAACAGACCAGTTTCTAAAAACGATTTTCGTACTCACGGGACCCAAAAATGCGTTTTCCACTAAAATTTCGACATCGAAAATTTTGAACCAAAACAACACTTTCTCTTTGATCTATATTTCGTATAGAGTAAAATGAAACAGAAATAATTTAAAGATTATTAGCTTGAAGATGACTATCAAATCCAAATAACCGAAACATATGTTGGAATCAACTGATAAAGAATACTAAGGAAGCACCCTAAACGCGTACAGTTGCTCAAAATTGACTAACCATCATGGCGCGTTAGATGCTGTGCTTGTGTTTAATAAAGCCAAATTTTATAAATTTAGCATTATGAAATACGAGTACATATGCAGCAGTATACATTATTAGGTATAGACAGTAGGCAAATAAATTACAGACACAATTAACAAAAGCTTTCAAAATTTGACACTTTAATTGTGCACAAGCAATGATAACGTCTATCACAAGTAGTGGTTCAACATTTAGCGCATACCGTAAGATTGATATATAGACGGACTTCCTTAGGATTATTTATTCATTGATAGAAATAATAAAGTTTTATCTAATTTTCTTGGATCTTATTATTTGTTTTAAGAAAATAATTCATCAACTACTATTACATTAATGTTTTCTAATTTAAGTTAATAATGCACATCAACAAATAAAAACTGTTAGAAGTATTTATGAAGCTAAGAAATATTTTTATAGCATAACATATTTTTAATAACAGTATTCCTTAAAATACATGAAGCCATATTCTGATCTCATAAAATCTCTTTTACATAGGATAGATTTTCAAATATTGAAGTTCCACAAACAAGAATAAGCAAATAAGATACAAATAAGAATATTAAGTTTACATAGTAAAGGTAGCGCTACACTGGATATACATATTTCTTGATAGAATGATACAAGGTAGCTGAAATGTAATTTCAATTGAAAATTTGATAAGCTCGTTTTAACGGTTAAAAATGATGATTTATTTTAACGACATTATAAGTGTTAATATATCATTGTAATATGTTTTCCCGAATATTACTTCAAATATATGGTTTGTTATGCCCGTAGAAAATGGCATTCTCGTATAATTCATTACATTTATCTTATTTAGCAAACAGAAAACGGATATACCACAAGTTTGCATTTACATTTTCCTTAAATTTCGCCGCTGCCTTATGTTATTCTTTAACTTAATAAAAAATATCACTATATATTCCAACGTTGTGTATAATCGATAGGGAATGTATAATAAAATTATAGTAAATGGATATAGATAAATAAACACATTTTTAGCAAATAGTTTACTAATTTATGTTTTGCCATTTCCTTATGTAAAAGTTTAAATGGTATTAATTTTCTTTGGTGGCTTGATTGGACATTCTAGGGATTATCTAAACGTTTTCGTTAATAGAATTATCACGAATAATTGTGTAACAAGGCGGGCTACAGCAAATGCTGGTGATTTTCTAAATAAGTGTTTGTCAGTCAAACGATTAGAGCCCAACAAAATTACACAGAGATTCAAGCTTCAATAAGTAGTGCATACGTATATAAGTAATTTCATGGGTATCTTAAGGAATTAATGACATTTAAACAATATGGTCAGAATACTCATATATTCCTTAACGGTGAATTTATTTTATGCACGTCATTGCACAGATTTTTCTATTAGCCTGGCATATGTATGATCGTTCTCAGTCGCGACATGAGACTTTGTAAACTACTTGGTTCTCTAATTACATTTTAGTCTTTGCATTTTTCAGGGTTGTGGAGATTTTTCTGTCAATGTTGAAAATTGTCCATATTATATTTGTTTAAAATTTTGCTTATTATACCCGTAGTTCCTTTTACGTTGGGCAAATAAGCTCTAGCAATTGGACCTTCTTTTTATTTACTCGTAGATGTGTTTAGTTTTTCTTTCGGTGCCTTTTGATGTGGTTTTTTTGTAAATCCATTTTGGTATAGTACCGTTCTTAATGTAGTAAGTTCATCATTTAAGTATTCCGTGTCAGCAAGGTTTTGAGATCTGGCCATTAGTGTTTTCACTATGGCATGTAGCTGAGCTGGATGGTAGTGCTATTGAGCGTTCACACATCTGTTAGTATGCGTAACTTTTCTATATACCATGTGGGAAGTGGTTGATCCAGCAATATGGCAGAAGAATAATAAGAGAGGCGATCGAAATAGAGAAGCGACCCGACCAAACAACCTTAATATACGTTATGACACACAGAGAATGCTAATAGCGTGGAAACCATTACTAAAGCCTTACACAAAACTAAAAACAGAAATTGACAGCGCAAAAAGAGAAAGTACATAAAATCCTCCGTGCATAACTACCGGTAAATGATACGGGACCGCACAAAGGACGCCAGTCAAAAAAGTGAAGGTACAGGAGTATATAAAGCCCCACCAACAGTAAAAGAAATCAGTTATATACAAATAACCAGATCTAGAACTAAAGCGAAAACTTGATAATGGCAATTTTGAATCTGCCGAAACGCCATCAACAAGGTTGTTTTCAGAACAGACAAAGAGTTACGCGAGAGAATATCCAGCAAATCAGTTCAACATGTAATACCCGCGGAAACTTAAAACACGACATATCAAACCCCTATAGGGAGGAAACACTACGAGAATCTAAGAAATTCGAGGAACTATGATCAAAAAAGGATAAACTTCTCTGCAACCTTACTTTTTTAAAAAGTTGTCCAGATAATAACACTATACCAAAAGGCCTGAAACTAACACATTCCATAAAAAGAATTTTCACATTAATATCATCCTGAGGAAAGCTAGTTTGGAACTCGTGCGTGAATCGATCCATGATACTAGAAAAACACTGCATACCATAAACATAAAACTACGGGGCTCGCATCTAAAACCAAGTAATACGATGCATTCAGCGTTGTGGTCAGTTACTGAGAAGCATTCGAATTTTCGCGCAGAAATTGATGCCGCTTTAAAAACAGACATACAGAAAAAGAAATTTGACAATCCCCTTATGGAACAAAAACCGGAAAAAGACGTCAAATCATTGGATCCGAAGAAAGTAGTGTATAAGACATCAGACTTTCAACTAGGCGAAGCCACACAGAGGGTATTAGCCAAAGGTTTAATTACGCTATAGCACCGACCTGAATCCCAGTCGAAGTTATTATACATGGAGTAGAATCCTCAATTACCGGAATAAACAAGAACACTGCAGAGACCATATGACAAGATGCACCACGTATACTGATGTTAGCTGATCCACCCAAAAGGAAATTATCAAGAGAGGAATACAAGGCTCTACAAATATTAAAAGGAAAGGTGGATATCACTGTACTCCCAGCAGATAAGCGTAATGTCACCGTTGTAATGAACACTAAAAAAAAGTTAAAAACTCTCCTCAGAGATACTACTTACTAACCTATTACCCCAGACCACGCTACAAATCTGGGAAAGAAAAGCAGAGATAAAATAAAAACAAGCGGAATGAAAGAAGAAGGTCAGACACAAGTAATTCCAACAGAAGTGTCGTCAAGATGCCCAAAACTGCATGGCTTACCAAAAATGCACAAATAAGGGCTCCATTAAGGCCTGTAGTAAGTTCTGTAGGATCACCTTTACAAGAACTGGCGGAATACCTAGCCAAACAGCTATAGCCCCACGTTGAAGAAGCAGAATCCTACGTAAAATACGCAAACCACATCATCGAACCACTGAGGTAGGAAACTGTTCACCCAGATCACTTACTGGTCAGTTTAGAAGTGGTTTCATTATTTACCAACGTTCCAATAGATGAATCTCTGGTAATAAAGGGGAATTACCAACCACCTGGCCATATTATGGAACTAACTAATAATTCCTGGAAAACACATATTTTATATACCAAGAAGACCGCTACAAACAAACAGAAGGAGCACCCATGGGCTCTCCACTACCTTCAGTTATTGCTAACTTGTTTATGATGGACCAGGGAAAGCGTATACTACAAACCGTAACTCACTAACCCAAACTGTGGCTACGATACGTAGATAACACCTTTGTGATCTGGAATCACGGAGAAGACAAAAACAATGCTTTCTTAGAATATCTCAATGATTCACACCAAAAACTTAAATTCATCATGGAAGTAGAGGAAAATAATCAGCTCTCATTCCTAGATGTGATTATAACAAAAAGAATAGACGGAACCACTGTCCAAACGTTATAGAGGAAGGTTACGCATACTAACAGATATTTGAACGCTCAATCGTACCACTACCCATCATAGCTATATGCCATAGTGAAAACACTAGTGACCATATCTCAAAGGCTCGCTGACGCAGAACAATTAGATCACGAACTTACTACACTCCGAACTGCACTATATCAAAATAGATTTACAAGAAAACCTCATTAAAAGAGCTATAAAAGAAAAACCAAACACATCTACGAATAAAGAAAAAGAAAAGCCAATTGCTAAAGCTTATCTGCCCTGCGTAAAAGGAACCATTGATAGAATAAGCAAATCCTTTATAAGAACATATAGTACAACAAAATTGTGTCCTTGTTAATATAAATTTACAAATATTAGTATTTTTTAACCTGAAATATTCGTATACATTCAAATATCGACCCGTTTGTGATAAAGTGAATATACGTCAGTATTTAAGACATTTTGTATTATAATTTAAATGAGTGCAAATGTCATTAGTAAATATTTTAAAGTTAATTGTTAATTAAGAGTGGAGACAAAAAGATAATCAGTGAATTCTGAATTTAATAAATTTTAGTATTAACAATAGGTATTGCCAATAAAAACATGAAATAAACACACAGTCTGTTGTCATCTTATAAAATATAACACTAGCTATGTATTTATAAGCGTTTTGCGTTTACTAAATACGTAGCAACTCAACATGGGATAATAAATACTTACAAATAGATTAAAAACAAACTTTCAAGTGTGTGTTAGTTTTAAGCTAAGAATCATTCTTGTAATTACGTTCATTAGATCTAATTGTCTTAAAAGCATTAAGGTAGTTCTTTTACTTCATAATTTGTCGAGTGTTGTGAATTAAAGTTTCTTTATAAAGTAAGCGCATCTCATTATTAAACTGGCGCAGTCGGTAGGATCTTCGCAAAACGGGCGTTATTACATTTTTTAACCTTTTGCACATTTTAACGTTTAACTCTAACATTAAATAAATCACAAATAAGAGGAGTATCCAGAATCGATCCCTGGTGTTCCAACATTGAATTTTCATTGTGTATGAGGAACTTACTTAATGTTTTAATAGAAACAACCCTATTACTGAAAGCGCAACGATCATCGATATCTACACTGAGAAACCGCTACAAAGAAGTTTCGATCAACTACATTGCCATTTGAGCATATTACTGTGAACCAAGTAATACAAAAATTGTTACAAATCCACGAGCGTTATAATCATATATATTATTATATTATTTTATCCTCTACGTAAACTTATCCGAATTTATTTAATTGCAAATGTTGATGGGTAGATATTTATATAATACATAAATAACGTATCATTTAATAAAGTAAATTAGAGCTACCTATGAAGGTAAACCTAACCTGTTACAACGATAAACTTTATTATTGAGTAGTAAAAAGAGGCTACTGCAAATTATTCTTTAAATCTTGTAAATACCGAATTCAAAATTACGAAAGTATTACCACCTGGTTTTCGTGTCAATGATATTGGAGCTGCCTACATACGACGGTACTCCGAACTTCTTATGATAGTTCATTCGTTCTGATGAAGTGATATTGACCCAGTTTTTAGTTCTTACACAACCAGATGCTTACATCAACAAACTATTAATTCTACATGTTAGAGATAAATTATGAGGAAGCGCTATTGAAGTAACTACGTGCTGTGAATTTGGTTCCTTGATAAAACTAAAAACTGCGCGTACAAATAATTTCGGCGATCAGAGGTCAGAAATAAGTATGAGCCTTAGTATAACTAAAATGAAACAAAACTCGAAACAACGCACTATAGAATTTTATAATCGTATTAGGATTCTTGTGGCAGCGTTTAGCTTCATTAGAAACGAACGTATTTGAATTAAAGAATATAAACCTGCAAATGCTCGAAATTTAGTATTAAGATCATTTTTACGAACCGTTGGTACCCTCTCAAAGCCCCCGAAACGAAAAAAGATTCCCACGCTTTCCCCAAAGCAGTGCCTCTTCCTCGTCTTGCGGTGATGACCAGTAACAAGATATTTGCTATGGAAGATATGCCATAAATTTTCACAATTAGTCTCGGAAAATTATACCGAAACACTTAATTTAAACACTATAAAGTAAAATTTGCCTTATTTTATACCATAAACTGGTGACAGACTATTGATCTATACTAATAGTACCAGCTCAATTATTTCTCCACAATTTGTTCGTAAACATTTTCGAAAGACAATTCGTAACCAACGTTTTCAAATTTCAACCTCATACGGAATAAGATAGGATGATAAAATTGCAGAAATGCCCATTAGTGTGTTGTTTATAGAAGAATGCAATCATAAATGTTGTTTGTGTGATTTTCTCGAAGTAACGCACGACTTATTGAAGCAGATCTGTCATTCGAATTGCCAAATATAATCGACCTTCATTGGATATATGTACAAACCGATAGAACAGTTGTTAGATTTTATTATAATAATTCTAAATAGCAACAAGAGCGATTAAAATTAATAAAAACTCAGAACCTATATTAACATGGCAATTCCACCGAAAATGGAAAATAGGACTTGCTTTCTCGCAGTCATTAGCATGGTACAAAGCTTTGTGAACAAATTATATTTAAAGATTACTGTAGACTGCTCCGTGTTTAAGGTAATGTCCACAATAATTATTTCCATGCAATGGTTATTAATAGCTTAGATGAAATTCAAGAATTCTACATCTACAACCACCTAATGTTAGAAGACTACAAGAAAGATGAACTATAAGTAAATAATATACCCTTGGACTCTCGCTCGAGAAGCGATGTATTACATGAAAATCTGAAAAACATAGAAGACGACCACTTAAATGCCAAAGAGGCTCAAAATCTTAAGATACATCTTATTATCCAGAATTACCTTTGACCATTAATCCAATAAAATGTCGTATACGAATAAAGATGACATTCCGATATATACAAAAAATTATAGGTATCTGCATGTACACGGGGAAGCAGTAAGAGGACAGATCAAAAAATTACTGAATGTTAATTAACCATAGGACGCATTAAAATTCTTGTTTTTCTTTTATTTCTGAACCACCTACAAGATTTGAAAATTTTCTTTTTTTGTATGATAGTACTCAAAGAGGTCTGCATTCTTGGCCATATCATTTTGATTTTTTTCATCTGCATGGTATACCAAAACTCACATGTATTTCCAGAAAATGACGAAAACATAGTAGGGTTTTTCTTTTGTAAATTGTTTTCAAATTTAAATTGAGCGCATTCATATTACTGTAATATTAATTTTTGTTGTAATATAGTAAACAAGCTACTCCGAAATTACCTCACAATTGTTGAGATAGGCATAGGTTTGGCTGGCCATGTATATTTTACTTTCGGTGTTATTATTATATATTCCTGTAATTTAAAACATAAAAAATTCAATACTTTATATCAATGTTTTTTAATCTTAGTGGCAATCGATACAAATAAAAAGTCAAATAGCTCAACAACATACAAAAAGAACGTAACTCAGTTCAACATAACGATTAACATTAATTAAATAAATGTAATAATATAGTCAAAACAAAGATTAAACGTTGAGTTTTTGAATACAGTTGGGATTCCTAACGATAGATTCAGCTAGATATTGGTATAGAGAAGTTTCATAGTTCGTAAAGTGCACTGAAAATATTATCTGTTTCTCTTGCTCTTAGAATTAGTGTCTTTTAATTAATATACTTCATACAGACATTCAAAATGGCTGGAGATAAATTAGTAATTGCGGAAAAAGTAGAAATTGTTGGACTAGTGGGTGATAATGCACGTTTAATGCGGGAAGCTGCTCGTGAATTTAATTTGAGACATTCCAATCCTCATTTACCCATTAGCCATAACACTAAGTGAAATCAACCGCTAATTTAATACAAATGGGAATGTAGTAGTAGTATCAACTCCAAGAGGTCCTAATCGTCGCAGACATCCAGGTAACTATACAATTTTAAACTACGTTAATCAGAATCCTAAAGAAAGCGTGAGAGAAATGGCTCTCAATTTGGATTTATCTCGCGATGCAATTTGGAGATATCTGGGAAGAAATAAGAGAATACCCTTCAAACTCAAATTTATTTATACATTATAAGAAGCCGATAATATAAGAAGGCATATTGGATGCAAGTAGAATACTTGAACAATTGTTATTTTTTGAAAACGATTTTATTCACCGATGAGTCTACATTTACCACAAATTGTCTAGTGTCATCACGAAATAACAGACACTGGTCTGGAGAAAATCCACTCTAGATGATTAACTGCTGGAAGCAACATTCACAAAAAACGAATGTTGTTTGCGACGTTCTAAATGACAAATTAATTGAGCCATCTTTTGTCAATTATGCTTTAATTGCAACTCGCTTCTTAGAATTTCTAAATACTGATTTTGGGGACGCCTTGGACCATCTAGTTATTCCAATGTTTCGAAATCTCTACTTTCACTTGGATAGACGCCTATCCATAATGCGGTTACAGTTCGTGAATGGCTCTCAATGAACACGTCTCTTAGTTGAATGGCCGCATAGATCCCCAGATCCAACACCACTCGATTTCTTTCTCTGAGGAACTATTAATAATAAGGTTTATAAAAGTAGGCCTCAAAGTAGGGAAGAACTGATAAATAGAAGAAGAATTGAATGATGCATTATGAATGACGGCTATTTGATAGAAATTAAAACACTAAAGTCTAGTCTTTGTTTTAATCATCCCATTACTTTTATTTAATGAATATTAGTCGTGATGTTGAATTAAATTACGCTATTCTTGTTAAGTTATTTTACTTTTTAATCGTATCTATTAACACTTCGGTTATAGAATATTGATATAAAGTATTGCATTTATTATCTTTTAATTACAGGACCACGTTTTTATAACATGAAAAGTAAAATATACATGACCGGTCAAACTTATGTCCACTTCAATAATTGCGATGCAAATCCTGAATCACTTGTTTATTATGTTGCAACGAAAATTTATTCTTTAATAATATGATTGCGCTGAACTCAAATTTGAAAGCAATTTATAAAAAAACGAGGCCTACTATGTTTTCGGCATTTTTTAGAAATATCTATGAGTTTTAGTAGGTCATGGAAATGTGAAAAATCAAAATAATATAGCCAAGAAAGTAGACCTTGCTGAGTATTATCATATAAAAAAGATATTTTTCAAATTTTTGTAGTGGGTTCAGAGATACAAGGGTGTACAACTTTAAAGTTAGACACACTGTATATACACAATATCTACAGTGTGTACACTGTAGAGAATTGGTTAAATAGGTAATATTTTGCAGCTTTAATTTCTGATTTGAAATCCGTTTGAAAAAATTCAAAATGTCGAACACATCAGAAGTTATTCAAAAAAAAACGAAAAAGTGTTATTTTCTTGTGTGTCAAATATCTTCGTAAGTATAGGAAATACGAACAAAACTGTAATACAAAAGTTACTGTCTTGGACAATGTGAATTTAAATTTGATGTCGAACAAAAGTTCAAAATAATTGCTTTTACGGTACTCGTATTAACTTCCTTAAGTAAATGGGTGCCATATTGGAATTGTATGTTGCTGAATAGAATTTTTTTATTTTCTTTTCAACGATTTTGGACAACTTACGATTGAATAAAAAATACCCGTTTAATTATCTATTTTAACATTTTAGTCGAGTAGGCTTACACGGATAGAAACAAAAACCAACAAAATTTTTTTAATAATTACTTATTAAATACCCAAAATGCTTGGCCATTGTTAGCTAATCCTAGTTGACACCGGTTGACAATACTTTGAGTTACTACTTAACCTAACGTATTTCGAACAATACTAGCACAAATTTCTAGCACTGGTTCGCGTAGTTCGTTAATTTATAACGTTTTAAATACAAATAACTGTAAATAACACTGCCTGAAGTACCTGCTTTTGACAGATTGTGATAAACTTTGTTATCGTTTATCATCACCTACTTACTTGCATTTAAAAAGCAATCCCACGATGTTTTGTGATTCAAGTACGTGATACTGAGAAGCATGTTACTAACAAAAAAGGTATTACAGGAATTACATAAAAAAGGTTTTCTAAAATAAATTTCAACCAATTTTGTTTGTATCCGTGTAAGCCTACTCGACTAAAATGTTAAAAGAATTAATTATACTGGTATTATTTATTCAATCATAAGTTGTCCTAGATCGTCGAAAAGAGAATAAAAAATTCTGTTCAGCAACACACAATTGCAATATGGTGCCCGTTTAACTTAAGGAAGTTGATAGGAGTACCGTAAAAGCAGTTATCTTGAACCTTTGTTCGACATCAAATTTAAATTGGCATTGTCCAAGACAGTTACTTTCGTATTACATATTTGTCCGTATCTCTTATACTTATGGTGATATTTGTCATACAAGGAAATGACACTTATTCGTTTTCTTTAAATAACTTCTGACGTGTTCGACATTAAACAAAAACCGGCTTCACATTACCTACCGCAGCCCAATACATTTGGGTAAAGATTATACAGAATTATATTAGTTCGTTTATAGTGAGTAGATGGAATTAGAGAGCACGAGACCCTCCGCTCCTCTGCCCGCGGTTATATGGTGAATTATACGGGCGATATCAAACTTTTACTCCCTCCACTTTTAGAATTATAGCGGCGCGACAGAATATCAAAACTACTTTCTA
>JAHWXV010018285.1:0-11480 GCA_024586415.1 Phrixothrix hirtus | reverse complement strand
AAAAATAGAATAATAAATGTTTTCGTTTTTTTAATGCGTAAATGCGTATTTATTTGTGAGTTCACGTGCTCATGTGCACTTATTAAGGAACCGCCGCTGGATTCTATATATGTAAACAAACATTGAAAGATTAGATAATTATATTCACAAAGTACACAGTACACGCCATCTATATACGTAGTTGGAAACTAATTTGACGATTGGTTATTTCACGGGATATGTATCAAAAACCAACGCTATGAAATCAGCAAGGTTCGCCCTACATAATTCTACAATTCCAAAGTCTTTATTTATATAAAAATCTGCCGGATATAATTTACGAATACATCAAAATACGCAATTTTTGAATTTTTTCAAAAACTAGTCGATAATTTTTTATCTTCTAAATGTATTTCACCATATTATACAAAAAAATTTTTAAATATCATTTTTTTACTGAACTATGAATATTGACCGTATAAAGATCTTAATAAAATGCAATATAATTGACTTTATCTAATTGTTTAATGTGGCAAATATTTATATGAATATCATAACACGGCCAGCGTGTCTAAACACAGCCATGCCTAGAAAGATACATTGTTTATTTGTATAAATACTATTTCGTAGTATTTTTATATAAAAATTTAGTGTGAGACAACACACAGCTTTCTCTCATATATTATAGATAGGGAAATAATGTCCACAAATCATTAAAATATTATTTACGTTTATTTTGGAAATTTGGTAATTGTAACTGTCACCCATCCAAATTACTCGACACGCAAAACGCTGCTTAACTCCAGAGATTTTCTCGGATAGTACACTTCAACGCATTTTTTCAGATAGATCAAAACATTCATTTAAATGACTTCAAAGACATTAGAACCTTAGTAAGTTTTAAAAACATTGTTCTAGCCGTTTTCAAGAAAATCGCAAAACACTTAAAAATCTCAAGAATAAAGTGGCACTTACGGTCATCAGATTTTAATTAAATTGTTTCCGTTGCATGTCAGGAAGTTCGAAAACTTAAATACAAAATTTAATTTTTCTCAGATGTTTGGTTTTTGAGATATATTGTTCATAATTATTACTTTAAGTACTTCCGATAACTCAATTTTCAGAAACTGCTTTGCTAATATAAAACGAAATTAAACAGCTAAGAAATACAGTAAGTTTAAAAAAATCGTCTTAGTCGATTTCAAGAAAATTGCGAAATACTAAAAATCCGCGAAATATCTAAAAATGACAGAAATGAAGTGGTACTTCCGGTTCTACGATGTTAACCAAATTCTTGATTTTGCATATAAGGGTAGTAATGACATTAAATATCTTTTCATACGGCTATGAGTTTTAATTTCACAGTTATTTTACTCAGAATTAATGGAAAAATTACTTCCAGTTACTTGATTTACGGAAATGTTTCTAAAAGACCGTTTTGTTTATATGAAAGAACATTTAATGGCTAAGAAACATTATAAATTTAAAAGAAAATTTTTAAAGACGATTTCGAGAAAATTGCGAAAAATCAAAAATGATGAGTAAAGTCGCACTTCTGATTATCTGATTTTAATCAAATTGTTGCGGTTACGTGTGCGCATGACTACAAACTTGAATGTAAAATTTTAGTTTTATCCTGTTCAAAGGGACACGCCCATGCCCTCACTCACATCCACAGCCACAGCCATAGCCACCGCCACAGTCACCGCTTTCGCTACAGCCACCGCCACAGTCACATCCACAGTCACGACGAAAACAATAGTTTTCTTTCACTTAGATTTCTTATTGGGTAAAAGAAAGTAAAAATCGCGAAATACTATTATTAATTTAATTATTAGCGTGTAAGAGTTGAATAACGGTTCAACATAGGAGCTGAGGTAAGATAAATCTTAGTATTTTACTACTGTAAAGTCTCATAATTAGTCATTTAAAAGTGCGTGAGTAATTTTTTCTAATACCTTATAATTTCCTGTTACTACTTTAGTTACATCTATTTTTAAATATTTTAGTTTTAGATTTTAAAGAGGTTCTCAAAAAGTTTGTTTTAATATGGTTGACTACTGATACTATATTGCATTGTAAATTCCATTAGTCAGTTACATAGCGGAGAACTGTATTGGGTATTGTAAAATAAAGTTAACTTTTATTAGCTGATTATACAGGGTGTCCCAAAACCAAGTAACACCGCCCAAACTATGGGTAGCCTGCGACTTGTAGAACAAAGTTTGTGTATACATTTTTTTTCCAAAAACGATTTTAAATTTTGAAAATTTAAATGGTATAATTTGCTCGAAATAAAATCCTCTCTATTAAATAAAAGGAATTATGAATTGAACGATAGTAAAAACGTATTAGCATAATTTAATATGCTTATAAAACCACACAAAATTTGTTTAGGACGTGCTTGTAGTAATGTAACCTATAAAAGTTCTTTGGCATTGTTTAATTTCCTTGAAATAATAAAAAAATTTTAAGTCAACTGTTACACTTTAATATTTAATTTTTAAACGTATTGCTTGTTTCCTTCCTGCTACCAAAATTATTTGTTATAAACACAAGATTCCAAATTGTTTTACTTTAAAAGTCAGACATGAAATTAATACAAGTAACTTAGGTTTAAAATTTATAATGTATTCAATGGAGATATTCTAAAACAAAATAAGAAATTCTTTTTACGCAAACTAGTAACGATATTACTCCCTAAAAATTACTATTAAACAAAACTAACAACTGGAAAATACATTATTTATTTATTTGTTTTGCGTTGCAAAAATTATTTTCAAATTTTTCGTTTATCTGTAAGGATGATTGAGAAGTACTATACTAAAATACGTCAGGTAAAGCAACATAAAATCCTTTTATCTTTATCGTCTGGAATAAACACGTATTTTCAGGAAAAATCATTTAGTTCATACTTCAAGATATATCGACGTATAACACACATCAAGTATAACAATATTACTATCAGCCACAGCGCACACACTATGCTTGGACTTAGTAGTATAATTGTAAATATTTTGAAAACTATACATTTATGAAAAAAATTCATAAGCAAATTTAATTTAGAGGTTGTAAGAAACCTATAGTTTGCGAGGTGTCACTTATTTTTGGAACACCCTGTATACAAAATAATCAATAAAATAAGTTTTTAATAATACTGCTATGAGAAAGAGGTGTTTAACAGTAATCAGTCGCGATAAAAGCCGTGTGACGGAGTACTAGCCATTTGCAAGTTACTACTCTATATTTTAAAGAAATGAATATTTTACTATTTTATAACATTTATCATTATTTTATAATTATATATTTCTAATAAAATTATAATAAATTGCTATTTATGATTTTCAGTTTTTGAATACAAAATTATGTCAATCTTTCAACGACGACCCATACATTAATACTCGCTAGCAATATCTTCAAAGTATTTTAAAAGCAACATAAAAAGAGGGTATACGTATAAGAGAAGCTAGCAGAAGGTATGAGGATCATTCGGGGAATTCTCCGGGATCATTTGCATGGTCGTGTTAAAGGGGGTCCAAGAATCACATCTACGGTACTCAGGGCAAATGAGGAGATACAACCCAACTTGCTTTCTCAACTTGCTAAGTTTGGATTTCCACAAAAGAAGCAGGACTTATAAAATACTGTGCAGAGAATTATCATTAGTGAAGATCGGTAAAGCTATGAGGAGACATCTGGAATTATCTTTTAAAGAAGTAGTAGGGTTAACTATGGGTAGAAGTATTGTAACAGAAAAAAGTATAAGATAATGGTTTAGATATTTAGCAATGTATTTGGACAAAATCAATGCCAGTCACATTTTATAGAATCCTCCTTTGAAGAAGAGTGTTCGCGATCAATAGCCGGGACTCTGCTATTTTAAATAATTGCACTTCCATTACTCCATACGAGTCCCTAAGAATCTTGAACCAGGAGATACGTTTTGGTGGGCTTCATCCATCCATTTTCCTCTGCAACACTAATTGCATCAAGCGATATTTTGGATTCCCCATGATGTGTCCTATATATTTTAATTTGCGTGTTTGTGTGTTTTCTATGCATTCTTTCTAGAACCTTTATATGACTCACCTTATCGACCCAAGGGATGTAACATATTTTACTGCATGCCCACATATTGAAAATTTTAACTTGATATAGCTTCTTTATTCAATGTCCATTTCTACAAGCAATATAATGCAGAGAAAGTTTAACAAATGTGCAATTTGCTTCGTATTTTAACATGAATTTTTTTGGCGCATAACGTGGAATTAGTTTATTTAAAAACCGCACGTGCTACTTCTATATGGACTTCAACTTCTTCAAACAGTTTCCTTTGTTGTTGATCTCGTAAATAAGATACGCTTTCTATATTCTCACTGTTGTTAATCAATGTTATGCCGGAAATATTGGGATTCGTAGATATTGTCATGGTTTTAGTTCTTTCGCATTTATTTTTAGGCCATACTCTGCGCTAATGCTTGAAACGCATAACGAATTCTGTGTACCTTTTTCCATTCACGATTGTGCTCTCGTTGTCCAATGCTCTTTCTCCTAATTTTTTCTTCTCACTATAAGTTGAACAGCAATTGAGGCAATACGCAACCCCATCTCACACCTTGTGTTATTAGCTTCGATTTTTAAATGTGCTTTCTGACGTTGATATAAGTTTTGGATAATTCTTCATCAATTTCGTGATTTTTAGATACCTGGAATAGTTTTTGATGTTTCACCTTGTTGAAAACCTTTTCAAAATCAACCAATAAAATAAATGCATCTAGTGTGTGTATAAAGAACAAATGTTTCGCATGCCTAATGCATCTCTAAAGTTAAATTGTTGTTCTTCGCATTTACTGTAAATTCTGCAGTGTTCAAAGCTAGCTCAATAAGTCAGGTAAAAATGAAAGAGCTGGCGCCACCAAAATAATATCAATTTTATGTTATTAAAATACATTTTTCCAGATGACGTCATACCAATTTTCAAGTACATCTGCCGATTAGTTTGTGATTCGCAGTTTTTTAAAGTAAACAACTAGTATTAGTTTTGCTTGAATGGAAAAAAGTGATTTTCGCGTTCTCATTAAACATTATTTTCTGCATGGAAAACAATAATAGAAACACCCGAACTCTGTCACATCAATTAAAATGATTCACAAATGGTTTAATGGTTTTCGTTGTGGTTGTACAAGCGTTAGCGATGCTGAGCGGTCTGGTAGCCCAAAAGATGCCTGTACACCAGAACTTATAACAAAAGTACATGATATTGTATTAGAAGATCGTCGAGTAAAGATTCGAAAGATTATGGAGGACTTAAACTTGTCAATTGGTATAGTGGTTTCAATTGAGTGCCGCGTTTGTTAACAGTGGACCAAGAACGTAATCACTTAACGACTTCAGAGTATTGTTTGAAACTGTTTCAGCGTAATATATCTAAATTTTTGCGCCCATTTATTACTGTTGATAAGACTTGGATACACCACTATACTCCGGAAACCAAAAATCAGTTGAGACAATGAAATAAAAGCTCGTTCACGGCTGGTAAAGCCATGTCAATTGTGTTTTGGAATTCTTGCGGAATAATTTTCATGGACTACTTTCGAATAGATAGAACAATAATAGAAGGGTATTATTCAACGTTATTAGGTCAGTTTAATGAAAAAATCAAGGAAAATCCTCCACATTTGTCAAAGAAAAAAATTTGTTATGCCACGGTAATGGGCCAGCACATTCTTCAGCTATTGCAACTGCAATAATACATGGATTGCATATAGAAATGCTTTCACATGCTCCATATTCACCCACGTGACTCTTTTTGACTATTTCTTAGTCTCAAACTTGAAAACTTGTTTTTTTGGTAAAAAAATTTCATCCAATAAAGAAGCGATCGCCGAAATAAACGTATTTTAATAAATATTACATTAAACGTCTTAAATATCGTTGACATAAGTGTGTTGAGTTAGAGGGTTACTATGTTGAAAAATAAAATGTTTTTAAACTGAAAAAAAACAGCAGTTACTGCTTGTTCAGTTTTACCTAGATTGTTGAACTACGCTTGCATAACATTTAGAAAAGTTTCCAATGTATAACTTATTAAGGTAACTGCACAGTAATCTTTGCATCTTTTTGGATTTCTGACTTGGTAATGCAATAAAAGTTGATCAGAACCATTCCTTTGATATTATGCCTATTTTATAGATGCTGTTAAAATGCCCACTAATATTGATATGCTATCTTTTTCTATAAATCGGTGCCTTCATACCTTTGTATTCTTTGCGACTCTCATTATTTCTTTCTTTATTATTTCTACACTTTCATTTTCATTGACTGGGTTTCTATGGCTGTTACTAAGCAGGTCCTCTATGTAATTCTTCCATTCTTGTAATTTTTCTTTCGAGTTTTTTAATACATTTCCATAAATTATGTAGATTTTCTTACTTAGTTCTCGCATGTTTAGCTAGTTGTGCTCTGCTTTCCCTATTTATTTTTATTTTCCTGTGTAAATCCTAATTTCCTTTCCGTGTTGTTAACTTTTACGTTTCTTTTCTGCTCCACCATATTTAAGATGTCCGTGGTGATCCAATGCTGTTTTGGAACTTTTGCTCCAAGTTTCAACGTGTCGTTGCAAATGCTTATAATGGTTAATTGAATGCTTGACCATTTTTCCTTTGTATCTGATCGTAGTTATAACTCTCTTCAAGATTGTTATTAAGGAGTTCCGTTGTTATGATGTGTTTTTCTGTTGTTTTAAGTTTGTTCAAGTCCAGTTTTGTTATTGATGGATTTCGTGTTCATCGTAGTTTAACACAGATTTCAGCTACCATTGATGGTTATTAGACGCTGTTCGTTACTTGCCCTAGTTCAGAGTTGAGAAATTAATAATTTATTTATTTTAAGCGCGAGTGTCGCCTTTATCAATTTCACCTAAATAAGAACAAGTACTTTCTTGTTATTTATGGACTTACCTATTGTTACAACGTAAACTCTAATTTATCAGTTAAATTTGTTGTGAGTCAAATTACTTTAACGCTATATTTAATAAACAAAATCAAACTTGGTTTAATACTTATATTGTAAAACAATCATTTAAATTAACTACGTTAATTGTGAATATATAACAGAAATTCCTTGTCCAGATTTATTTATTAATAACTAGCCAAATGTAGGTCTCGGTCTAAATATTTTGATGTTTGTAAATAAAGGAATTTTTATTCAAGAAACTTCATTCATAATAATACTCGCAAACCAATCACATCACGTTTAGTCAAGGTCACATGTAGTTACAATATTAATGAGTATAAAATTGTTTGTAAATAAAGGGAGTTAAAAGTTTTTCTTTTTAAAATTTTTCTTGATCGTAGTTTTATTTTCTTTGAGATTTTAATTATTTGATAACTATCGGTTTTTATGTAATTCTTATTTGGAATTAAATCTTCCTCGGATAATTACTTATTAAATTTGTACTTTCAGCGATCTTAGATTAACTTATGAACGCGAAAGCTGCGAATCTTTTGAGATAATTCGTAATACGTATTTGTTACTATTTTTGTTACTGGACTGAACCTTATAGTCAAATGTTACCGTTGGCATTGTTGAATAGAGATGCTGGATCACTTAACACTTTGCACTTGGACACTTAATTAACATAACTTGAAGCAATTAAATGTTCGACTAATTTTCAGGAACAGACCCCGTTATTAGCTCTGTAGGACTTTTTATCAACTTTTCATGGGGTAAAGATTTCTACTATCCTCTCTGAAGTTGGCCAATCGTCTTTACGTATTTTTAATTTTTGCCTTGTAATTTCTGTTTTTCTGTTTTGCTTCTTTGAATCTCGGTGAGTTTCAATTTTTAAAAACGTCACCTTTTGTTCTACATAGGAAGTATCTAGGTGTAAATATATTCTTTCTGGATCTTATCTAACTATTGTATGTTACTATGAATAGGGTTACTTATTCTAAAACAAATTTATTATAAATATCTTGAAAAACGCAAATGTAGCTTATGTTTTTCATGTTAAAAACATTTTAATTTTAAATTAATTTAATTTTAAGTTAATTGAATTAAGAGGTTTTAAAGAACGTCAACAACAATGGAATCCGTTTTTGTTCTTGCCCAAACACTGGAACGATTTTGACTACAAAATGATGCCAACATTTAAATGAAATAAAAAGAAACAATGATAAAGAGACCATTATTATGCCACTAGTATTTTCAGCAAGTGGAAAAATGGCCAATCGAATGACCTCCAAAGGCTATTATGAAAATATGCATAATATATGGTTTCTTGGCAAATCAGGCAGTGTATGGATGTGTAGTAAAGTATTTTATGAATACATTACGAACGGTTTACACAAATGGGTAGACGAAAAAGATTAATCGGCCAGTAATGGGATTAAGTGAATTTTGCAGCAGGCACTAAATCATATTGTACGCACTGCTTCCATATACAATACATATCCTACAACGTGCCAATGTGAGAATTTTTAAACGTTTAAAGCCTAAACCTGAAATTATAAATTCCGTTCTTACAAAAAGACTATTTTGCACTTTGTTACAAAAAATACTAACTGAGAGTACTTTGTTGACAAAATTCGTAATAAACGCTTTTAGGAAATGTGCGCTATGTCCATTTGATCCAAATGCCGTTCACTATGGAAAACCAGAAAACCAGATTAAAGCTATGAATTTGAAATAGCAAAAAAGGTTCTCCCTAACCTACAAAATGTTGTTCAGAGACCCTACACAAATATAGCAGGTATTATTAAAGCCATATTCACAATGAAGAAATGAAAGCCAACCGAATAACACCATAATAACAGACAAAGCAATAGGCAGCAGAATACTTAAAATGATTAACTGCGTTGTTGAGGAAACTGCTACTACATTTTTGGAATAAAAAATTCTCCTGAAGCCTTAGTGTATATAAAATTTCATCACAAACAATTTGTACCTAATTATGCAAATGACAAGGAAAATTAGGGACATAAAGTATTTGCCAAAGATACTACTATAAAAGAAACGTTCAATACGAACTGGCAGTTAATGACAGCAGGAACAGCATTAAGTCAAAAGTCCGGACATACGCAAAATATGTATTCAAAGTATTATAAAATGAGAACTCATTTACAAAACGATGCTTTTGACCAACTACGTCACAAAAGGATTAGAAAAAACAAAGAAACGTACAACAGAAGGAATGTCGACGGCTATTTCATCGGATAGTATTCTAGAATATCACAAAAAAAAGAAAAGAAACAAAATGGAAATAAAAAAAAGATTTAAAAAGAGAAAAGAGTGAACGCAACAAACTGTACAAAATGAAGAGAACAATCAAATATTAGCTATAATTTAAAAAATTATTTCGAAGAAAATCGAAGAAATAACACCAAATAAATGCTAATGTTTGCAAATTAGTTTAAAAGAAAAATGTAACGTAATAAATATTGGATGTGAATATTGGTTTCATCTTAAACGCACAAGATTTGCAGCACTTAAGTATCAAAAATTGTAAGAAGAATTTTTGTATTTATATTTTTAATGATTTTTTCTTATTTATGTTTATATTCCTCCTAGGTATAAATGTGTTATATTTTTCATTTTACTTTGTACTTTTTAAAATTTATAATTATACTTATAAAAACTAAAAATTAATTTGTCATTGTTTTTAACTTTTTTGGATTCTATAACATATATGTTGATTACTTGACGGAAATAATACGTTCCTTAAGAACATTAAATCCTAACATATTTATTAACAAAATAAAATTCTTGGCTGGCAACTAAAGGGCTTGAGGCTAAACATCGATTTCAGGTGGCCGATTACTCGCGTTTATAATATATTTCCATATATTTACCACTATAATGATACTAAAATTTAAATTATTTTTCTGTTTTTTATTAGCGTGGAAAGATCATGTTACCATAAAGTAGCTAACCACTGGAACATTCACTGTAGCTCCTTTTGGGGAGAATTCGAAAAAATATCATAACTTTTGTTTATACAGCTTTTTTAAAAATCTCTAAAACTGAGCACATTTTCATTATCATTAGGTTAATAGATGCTCATGAAAATATTTTGGCAAATACAGGGTGATTTTAAAATCCGCCGGCAAACTTTAACGCGGAGATACTTTTAAATCAAGAGAAATAAGTTCGTTTTAAAAAATTCATTGTCGTTTCCAAGAAAAACGTTTTTAATATAAAACTACAAAATTGTTTGAAAACTACTGTAATAGCGTGTATAAGTGAATAAACTATAAACGCATGACACAGTTGTTACGTCATTCTAAAGCAGTAAAATAAATAAATCGAGTATATTAATTTCATTTATGGCTTCGTATTCACATCGTTGTGTTATATTAAATTATTAGGATTTTTGTGTTTTGTCACACGCTTTCGAACAATACTGTCATTTTTCGTTACCGAAGTGTAATAATTTTTAGTTTTGTGTATTTATTAATGCAATTACATTTAGTTTTAAGTTGAACATCGTGTTTGTGTAATAATGAATAGACAGACAATGTTGTACTTTACAGTGAAGCGTTCCGCTATTGGACGGCTTCTGCGTTATTATACAACGTTTACGTGAATTGTGCAAAGAATTTTTAAATCTCTTATAAAAAGGTAAGTTCCTCAGCTCTCATTGTATTGATTTTATCTTAAATTGTAAGTTAAGAGGGGGAATTCAAAGTAGTAGTAACAAATTTCTTCCCTATAAGCGCCACAGTCGATTTTAATTGAATATTTTATCCAGCCAATTCTGAATTATGCTACGAGATGGCGCTAAGCGATAATTTTATTTTGGGTCGATAATATAGTAAATAGCGATTACCGTTAAAATCCGGTTTACTAAAAAGATTGTAATTTTTATACAGAATTTTGTGTGAAGAATTTTATAAGTTAATAGGATCGTATTTTAAGATCGCAGCGCCATGGCGGAAATTATGTAAACTTTTATAAGTAACATTAAATTTATAATTCATAATTAAGCTATATAGTTTTGTTTTGTAATTTATGCCATTTACAGTAAATCTATAAATTGGTAGTAAGTAACTAATAAGTCTTTATAATATACAAACATTTAAATGATTTGATTACGTTTTACATTCATTGTTTATTTAGGTTATGAAGAACGAAACGCCCGAAATAAAATTTTCTTTGGTGGATTACTTCAAATATCTTGAAGCTAAGAGAAATTCAAGAAGTGTTTATGAAGGAGAAGAAGTGTTAGAAGCAGGACATATTATTTTATGTGGAATTACAGACTGGTTCGAAAACAAAATAAGTGTTTATGCACTATGTTTACAGACAAGTGCTCTGCAAGCATCACCACATATAATTCAAGGAACCTTTTTGATTAATGGGAATAACGCTATTATAAATTGCTTTGAATGTTCTTGCAAATCAGGTCAAAGTGGAAAATGCAAACATATTTCAGCAGTACTAATTATATGTACAAGGTGTGAGATATTTATTAGAATTACAAATAAGCTTTGTAATCTTTT
>JAHWXV010018282.1:0-19656 GCA_024586415.1 Phrixothrix hirtus | reverse complement strand
AAATATTTTTAATTTCTTAATGTTTTTACAATTCTCTGTCATATATAAAATGAATTTTGAACTTAAAATAAACTTTTTGAAACGTATAGATGACCCTTAAATAGAATAGATATAACGTCATATGCAAGTCCAGTTCTAAACTCTGCAGGTTTGCCAGGAAAAATTAATGGGTTTCCACTAATTTTCATCTAATAATTAAAAACTACTACACTGTTTATTACGAAACTTTTTCAAAAAATTGATCCCATCCAGCGGGGTAAAAAGGTTAAAACAATTGTTTTACAAATTTAACGGTTTAGCCTTAAATCACCGAAATGCATTGCATAAAATTCATAGATTATATTTACAAGGAATGTGGCAACAACGTACAATGACTTCGTCAACTAGTCATATTAAAGCACAAATTCACACAACTTACATTATCCGTTTGGCTTAGTTTTAGCCTCACCAACACTAACATTTCTGTAATTCACATTGTATTTTATTATGCCCATTTTTGTATTTTTGTAGGTTATTTTGATATTATTTTCTTAAATTATGCTTTCATGTATGCTAATTTTGGATTCAATGCACTAAAAGCATTTACAATAACAGCATTTGATGCTGTGATAACATACACCTCATTCAGCAATATCCCTTTTTATCTACTATCTAATAACAATAATAATAAACGCATTCTTAAGTATATATCACAAGGAGCCTAACGTCTTTAATTATTAATATACAATACACAATAAATTGTAGTGAGTTTTGAAAGAGTAAAATTAGCCTTCCTGTTTTGTTTTTAATATGAAGGAATTTTACAAATTACTTTCAAAAACCTCATTAATTCCATTATTTGACTAACATCTTTAGAACTACGGGATTTTATTTTTGATTTATTACGAATACTTTGAATTTTTACTTTAATTTACTTTTGAACGTCCTGTATATATTTTACATCACATCCGTCCGCAAACTTGCTTATTCTTGCATAACTACATTTATTTTTAATTGAATTTTTTATCTTGGTTATATAGCAGCGTAAAAAACGATAATCAGCTATTATTTTGTAAACATTAGATTAGAAGTTCACGAACTTGACCTTTCCGTTACAAAAATAAACAAGTGCCTCTTTGTGATATTCCTTATCAAATTATACATATTTTTAATGCCACTAATAGGAAACTTTTATAATTTAAAACTGCTATAATTAGCTTCTACTAATTAATTATCAAACTGTTAAATTATTTCTACTCCCTAATTAACCAACGTGATAAGCTGTATAATTTATATTTTTGATTTAACTTCTACGATCTGTAAACGTATGTTTGCACATATTAATCAAACCGGCATGAATTATATAATTATTTTGTATTCAAATTTACCGTTAGTAATTACTAGAAAAACTGATGTAATTATTTAATCCAAAATGTTGGTTAAAAAACCAAAAATGTTAATACGTGCCATTGTTCTCTGTTGCCAGGTTAGGTTACGAATACATATAAATTAAGGGTTTGCTAGCCATGATTTCCAAAGTACTTTCAAGGTTCATTTGAATAGTATCTCATCTGATAATCGAGAGTACTTTCAAACTTCATTTGAATAATATATCATATATCAGAATTAAATATACCTGTAACTTACAATTTATAAACGAAATAAGCTGTTTATAAAATACAAATTAGCGTAGTAAGATTCTGAATTAAGAAGACGCATTTTGTTTTCAAATAATTAAAGAAGAGGACGTTCTATATAGAATTTCCGTTTGTTTTAATACTTTGATAATTAAAAAGAATGTAATGCCTTAATTTTCAACCGATTACGAGAATAGCTTGTTTTGAATTGATTAAGTTCGAACTGTATTAATTGTCAAAAACTGTAATAAAAGATAGGAATTTTGTTTTATATGCCGGTTTGATTATAAATGAACAGTGGATGAACATGTGGATGAAAGTAATTTTATCCAGCCTTATAATTGTGAGAAAAGAAACCTGCTTTCTATCTACGTCACATAGTTTGTTTCGTCACACAACATATAACCCAATTAAACACTGTTAAACCTGTAAACAAACCACTAGCTATTGTACTCATTAACTACACCCGCGTACACAAAATTAAGTAAGAATTCACAAACAAACAAGAATGTATATCTTTCAACATCAATTTTGTGAAATCGATAATATTAGCGACACCTACATTAGAGCGACATAGACAAAAGGCACAAAATAAACTTAAATAAAGAATTTTGTAAATTCAAATTAAACTTGGAAATATTTCTTTATTGTGCATTGTTTCTATTATATTTATAACAAATATTTGTTAATTTTCTACTGTCTAATTATTACAAATTGTATTAGAAATAAATGTATGAGCACACAAAGTGTGACAAGTGATAAAATACATGCAATTATTAGTAAAGTTGTCTAAAAGCAATCACAAACATATGTCCAAAATTAAACATGCAAATGTAAGAAAATATAAATACACAATTTCATATGAAACAAATACAAGATCATCTTAAACAAATAAATCATTAGTTTAACATCACAATTAAAAATGTATAAATCATTTATAAATAATAAATTAGAGGGCATGTATCATAAATAGTACAAGCTTGTGTTTTATAAAAATACAACAGTGCGCTTCTAAGAGGACCTGTAAAATCTTTTGATAAATTGATCATAATTAATAATTTTCTATGCTTACATATACAGTATGGTCCATAATCAAAATTATACTATAAAGCTAATATCAATAACTAGAAGAGCTCGTAAATTTTCTGAATATAATCCGTGTATACCTAACTTTACATTTTAGCTTGATCTGTTAAACCGTTACTTCAAACTCAAAAGTCTTGGACCCACATTTCGACTTCGATGTTACCCGAGGCCTGCATTTATTAATGAACCCCTGAGTTCGTTACAAAAATTTTGACGCTCCGAGCAGGGACTCATTACAACACCTTGTTTTATTAATAATGCAAAGCTAACAGAATTAACAATATATAAGATGCAATTATTTCCCGTAACCAACCATGCACTTAAAATATGTAAAACATAAAAAACACCTTTCATAATCGAAAAGTATTAATGAACTAAAACGTGCGATGCCAATTATTCAGAAAGGTATTTCTTGACATCAAAGATGAATATAGATTAGCAACCTTGAGGTTTTAGTTATACAAAGTTGGTGCAATTTATTGAAGGCGGCTGGAGATTAAAAAAAATTGCGAGAACTTTTTGTTCACATTAACATTCCCTATCACTAATTTAAAGGGAAGCCTATTTTATTTACACCCTATGTAAACCAGTAAGTTCTATTATCGAGTTGAAAAATGTTAAACGGTGCCTTTCCGAAGGACAATTTTGCATGAAAATATTAGATTTTTTAGTTATTTCATCTTTATTACAGTATTATACTGCCACGGTTCCCAATCTTTCTAAGTTGATTAAAAATAAGAATTTTTATAATTCATAAAAGGATATTTATTTATTAATTTATTTTTAAATAAATTAAGTTGCTTAGCTGGATCTAGTTGAAGTTACGAAGTTTTCCATTTTAAATAAACATATGCCAATTCCTTATATTATTACCTGATAATTCCTTCCATATTCATAGGGTTACTTTAAAACATTTCAGGGAGGCAATGGGTAAGCGTGGCTATCGAAAGGTACTTACACAATCCTTTTATGGAAATAAGAGAGCAAGCTTACATTGTGACCACTGATATCAGATTATGATACAAATTAAAAAAAAATACTTCTGAGGATATAAATCAAAACCTAGAATCATAAATACCCTATCAAATTTATTAAGTCTGCACTAAATTTCTGAGGTTGCCTTTTAATTATTTCTAAATAAATTTTCTATCAAAATGGTGACCTAATTTAGCCTTTTTAGCATTATAAACCAATCTTAGCAACGTATTTTAGATTTATTACAGGCAAACTTCACAGTAATAAAAAATAATAAAAATCTACCTACTGAAATTAACAGTTACGTGAGTTGGTCCTCGCGGTATACGTAAATTAACACTAAAACAGTTATTAATAGTGTGAACAACTTTTTGTGTTCTAAGCCTATGTGCTTAATTTTTAATAAATTTATATTTCAGTATACCCACACTCGTTTGTTTTATTAGCTATTAGGTTAACAGTTGAATATATTAGAAGCTCTTTAGTCTATGCTTCTTTATTAATTTCTAGCAAATTTATATTGTAACCTAAATCTACGTTTACTTCACTATCATTATTTTAGCCGTTTATTAAAATATTAATTATTTGTACATGGGGCTTTTATTTCATTTTTGTCGACAAACTTTGTATTGTAATCAATAGCAAATTAAACAGAAATTTTATGTAGAATCTTCGTAAAATTGATTTTTAAGCATAGAGTATATTGTCAATGCAATATTAATTTTCAATTATAAGGTCGACTATTCAGCGTTCCTTTAAAATTACAGAACATTTGCCTTTGAATATATTTTTCTAAAAATAACTCGTGGTAATTGTATTAACAACAAATGGTCACGTCGTGCGATGTGCTGTTTTTCGTTTTTTATAACTTACAATGATCACTAAAGTAGGGAAAAGCATTATTTAAAATGGACGACGTGTTTAAATTTAGTTGAGGGCTAAAGACAGTAGTAAGCTTTGGCTAATAAACTTAATAACATTATGGGCAGCTGTCTTTCGTAATTGGCTTCTGTGGTTATTTCTAGTGACGTTATTTAATTTTTTATAACGGAAATTTGAGGATATCCTATGTAAAGAACCCTTGAAATATCAACGATTTGTATGGATATGTTTGTTGTTGAATAGCAGTATATCCTAAATTAACTGGAAATTTTTTTCTGCGCGATTTGATATAGGACGTCTTATTCTAGTCAGTGATATTTAGCTTATATCGGACTGTTCACGTAAGTGATTAATATTCTTTTACCTTCTTTTGGTATAGCAAATAGCGGATAACCATTTCGCGGTATTTGACACTTCAGAGGTGCGTTAACACATTTTCAAATAGACCACTGTTATTATGATAAGCAAAATTTTGATTGCAGAATTTGTGACAAAAAATCGATTCAGCTTCAGAATATACTAATTTGTTGTGCACACTATTTCTTCAAGTTCAATTTTTAAGGATTACAACGCATTATCGTACCGTAAATTTAATTTGTGTAAGCGAGATCGCCTCATTATTTTTTTCCGGTTGAACATAAAAAGTATACGTTAAAACCAATACATGTGGACTAAAAATACATCGGAGTTATGCTATTGTAACAATTAGGCCCGTAAGTATGTAAGACGACAAATAAAATTCAACATGCACACAGCGTAATCGAAACGCTAGCGTAGAGTTTAAATTGTTACGGTCATTTTTATTTTAAAACCTCTTCTCATACTTTTTAAGGTTGTCGCACTCCATAATGTCAGGGTACTTACGAACGAAAACAAATTTTGTCCACAAATTAGATCGAAATTGGCGAACGGAATGGGTGTCAATCGAAATGGGATTATCACGATAATGAGTAATCGTAGCAGTGAAGAGGAAATATTGGTCGTAGCTTTGTATCTTGCTGTCAATGAAGAAAAGGAAGAAGGAGTATTTTTAAAAAGATTTTGTGTATACACCGTAAATGCATGAATAGTTTATTTATTTAACTATAAAAAGCCTAAAATCCCCTAAAAACTCAAAAATATTATAATTCACAGAAATATGCTCTGTTATTTTAATAATTGTGGTAAAAATTTGGGGAGTTATTCCTTGGGTTATTTTAAGATTTTTTTCTACTTAATGATTTCCGGAAGAACGCTTTGTTTCGAAGATATGAAGCGATATAGGTTTTTGAACAAAACAATAATTTATTTAATAGCATATCACATTTAAAGATTCTTAATCTACACAAATTGCTGAAAATACTTTTACTATATGCATCCAATCTCTCCTCATCACCTTCCAAACTCTTTGAAAAACTCCAGCGTTGTTTCTTATAGGCATTATATTCATCAATTATTCAATTTCTTAAATGTCCTTCATTTTCCACTACTGCCTTTAAAAGGCCCCATACGGAAAACTCCAGGGGATTTAAGTCTGGGGATCGAGTAGGCCATAAGCGAGGTCCACCTCGGCCAATTCAGCAAATTCCATATGTTCCATTTATAAATTCAGGAACAACTACACTAAAATGCACTGGCGCATCATTGTGTGTAAACCACATTACATTATCGTTACCAATAGTACATTCTCGAGAAAAAAAATCTATATACCCCACCGGCCCAATTAGCCAGTCAGCCACAATTCCAACCCAAATGTTTAATAAAAATTGATGTTGAAAACGATTTTGAAGTACCACACCGGGTTGTCATCAACCCATACATGGTTATTATGCACGATCCTAATTGCACTTCTGGAGAAGTTGAGGTATACCAACCAAAGTATGCAAAAGCTATTGACAAAATCCAAGACCTTGAGGAAAATCAGCCGAAGTAATGCCTGAACACGCTGAATGTGTTATGGATACAAGCGGTTCCGATTCAAAGTTTTCCTTCTAATCCCATTACTTATATTCGAAGCATTTGCTATTTTTTTAGTAGAAGTACCTGTATTTTTGTTTACCATATTCAGTACATTTTTTTCCAATTCCGCCGTTGTTAATACATTTCGCCTTTCTGGTCCTTCATTTTGTTTAAATGTGCCTATTTTATGAAGACATTAATGGATACTTTAGACTGTTTTTCTATCAGAGACCGAATTAGTGGGAAACCATTGACTGTACAACCGCCTAGCTTCTAACGAATTCCCATTGGCAAATCCATACATAAAATGCATATCGGTCATCTGGATATATAGAAATTTATAATAGAGACCTTCACTATTAAACAACTGTTTGTTGGTTGCAACTTTATAATTGGGGTATTATAATAATTTAGCTAATCGAACGGCTATCTAATATTTATTTATTTAGGGTCAACGGCCAACTAACTTCGTTTGGGGTAGCTCTTGCGTGCAGCTTCAATGACACGCACAACGAGTACAGTTATCTACCTTTTACCTGGGGTGCTAATTGTTGAAATCAATGTTTGTTATTTTTCTCGAACAAATACAAAATGTATGTTTAAAAGTTATTTATTAAATACGAGTTAAAATTTGTCATTTGCGCGTACTACATAACAAAATAAAACAACTAAATAATAAAAAAGCAATAAAAGAAGTAATTACATTAATCAAAATAAATGATATTGAAAGCAAATATAGTAATAGTTTAAATGAAAGCATTTAATTTACGTTTAAGATGTTATCACCTTACACGAATAAAATTTTAATATTTACAGTAAATAAGATATTTGTTGCAAAATGTTCATTTTAATACTAAAGGGATTACATACATTGTCTAACTAAAAGTACGAAGCTG
This sequence comes from Phrixothrix hirtus, assembly GCA_024586415.1. Classification (NCBI taxonomy): domain Eukaryota; kingdom Metazoa; phylum Arthropoda; class Insecta; order Coleoptera; family Phengodidae; genus Phrixothrix; species Phrixothrix hirtus. The sequence continues at coordinate 12,263 of JAHWXV010018282.1, read as the reverse complement.
CATTTTACCTGAGCGAAATAAAAGAACTTCTAAATGATATTCGAGATGTAAACCTTTATTTAGATTTAAATAAATAAAATTCCTGAAATATGTAATTGAATGTCTTTTGGAATTTCGCGTTTCACGTCACCCCCGAATTTGAGTTAATTTATTAATTTGCGAACTAATCTTTCTATTATAGTAGCAGATTTCTTGTATTCAATTCCCACCCTGTGTTTATTTCACAAGTCGATTCTTATCGAAATTAATTTCTTAAATATAGGACGAACTTTTGCCCTTTACGTTCGTAGATATAACAAATTACTTATAATTTGTTCCTTCTCTAAATTAGATTGACGATGATCTTTTTGGTCACCTGATCTTTTGACTAAATTAACTTCGTAAACGAATAATTACACTATAACTTGGCTTTTCTTCAATGATTTTGCTTAATCGGGAAAGACGAGTACTATTGGTTTATCCAATGCGGTGGCTTGCATTTTGAATTTAAACCAATGAGTTTAAATTTTGTTGTCGCTTGTAATGTGCGTTGCAATGTGCAGCTCTCACGTTAATTTGCATAAATCGCACCGTTTTACGTGAACCTAGTATTAGAACTCAACTTAGTGATGTCGTCGGTAGACTTGTTAAGTTCCATACAAATTTTAAATATGCTTTCTATTGAGATGGTCATGCATTACATTAGACCTTCACATTTAATTAGTAAATCTACCGATTTCTTAAAGTACTATTACAAGTTAATTTACAGTAATCGTTAATTTACTTTTATATATACAATTTTATTTATCCTTATGCATTTTGGTGCAAATTAATAATTTTATTTTAATGACATCAACATTAATCAAACAAAACTAGCAACCAAAAATACGCAACGCACTCAATTTTAATAACTATCAATTATAAAAAATAACAAAAAACTATGGAAACGTAATCTACAACGTATGAAATGAAATTAATGTAACATAAGTAATAAACGTATTATTTTCTTTCGAAAATGCTTTATCGTTGTATATCTTCTTAACAAATCGTGCTATCGAAAATCATTCAAGAACAAAAAAATTTTAAAATAACCCAAGGAATAGCCCCCCTCCCTTCAAGAATTTTTGCGGCATGTTTATAACACACCCTGTATAATGACATTTTTGAAAGTGTTTCCTTTGATCTATCGATGTAGTTATGTGGACAACTTACTGTAGGTGTGCACATAGAACCTATATAAGTAAAATGCTTCATATATGGATATATTGGATATTTGGTTGCTTTATCGTAAGTAATGCTTTTCCCTCGAAGATTCTGACTCCGATTGCTTACGAAGGGGAAGTAAATTGTCACACTTAATGCTAGATAAGTGCGTCGATAATGTTCTTGGCATTCCGTTATAATTGTATTCTAAAGTTAGATATAGGATTAATAAGCTAGATGGGTATTGAGAAGCTGAAACGGGATCTGAAAATTCGAAATAGTACATGAAAGAGAAGTATTAAGAATTTCAGGTAAATAATGCAAAGGATTGACCTTACTGATTGATAGAAAATGTGTTGAAGGGGTTCCAAATTTAGAAAGAGTGCAAAAAGCACAGTTGTTCATTTCACTTTTTAACACCAGTTCAATTCGTTTAATGGAGGGAAATGTCCTTCAGTGCTTTTTTTAAATGATCGGAAATAGTGTATTTTGTGTTCTTCCTTTTATCTTTCTTTCTTTTTAGATACATTTGTATACTAGATCAGTGTCTGTTTGTTAAATGCATTTTACTTTTACTTTCTTTATGATTGTGACAGTTTTGGCTGTTCTTTACCTTGTAAAGGTTATTATTTTCTTCGCCAATTTAATTTACTAAGTTGCCTTCATTATTCCGTTCTATGTAAACTTCCAGATAACTTTTCTGTTTGCTTTAGTCATAAAAGTGGAATTTAAAAAAGACACTCGTTTCTCAAATTTCAAGGATTGGCTATCATATCTGCTTGCCTATTAGCGGTGTTTCCCTTTATCGATGATTTACGTTAGGATATGAATCTCTTAAACATGTCCAGATCTTTGTCAAAGCATCAGCCAGAATGAAAATGACAACTTTAGTTCATTTGAAATCATTTTCTGAGGCATGATTTTATTTTATTCAATGAACGTACAGTATGTTTTGGGTGTCTCTATGGGTGCCTAAATGGGTGTATAAATATTTACTGTTTATTTAATTTTATTAAAAACCTATTTCCCGATTTAATACAAATAACTTTATAATCTACTGTTATTTATATTTTCCTCCTATAATCTGCTAAAGATATTTCAGAAAAGCTGAGAATTGGTCGCAGAGGATTTCACATATAGATGACATTACTCAAACGTTGTTAGTGAATTAGACGATTAACTCATAATTCAGAAAGCAAGCAATAGTGATTCTATTTATTACAATTACGAATAGGGTTTCAGTGTAGTATTGTTAGTATTGATAGGTCATGATTGTGGTTTTTTAGCTGTAGACCTAGGTATGTACGGGGAATACAGTGGTGGCGCCATATTTAAAATGCCTAAATGTTTATTTAAAGCGGATCTTGTACCTCCATATGTGATAAATATCGTCGTTCAGAGAAAGATTTATAACCAACTGTACAGCCGAGATAAGCGTGTCACAGCACATTATAATAGTACCACATAAATTAGATGAGAAGCAATTTGGAACAGATAAGGACGTTAACTAGATCACTGGAGTCGAACTAAATGTGAATGATGAGCTCTTGATATAGTAATAGAACCTCTTGATAAGTAATACGTATTATAAAAGTGCGTTACCTACTCTGAAATTATCTCTTACATTTTTAGTACTGAATAGAAAACTACAATCAGATGAAATTACTTGGTAGATATGTATGTGTTTCCCGCAAACAGAACATGAGTAAGTGCAATACCGGTATTGTAGGTAGGTATTTACTTCCTCAGATAGTTGTGTTCGACTTATTAATACGGAAGTACGATATAAAAAAACGGCACCCTGCGGCAAAGTTAATGAAGGGAAGGTACCAGTGGTGTCATTTTATCTGAAAAATTATGTAATTCAGTAATTTTCATGGTGCCGCACTCACAGGTGTTGCGTATATGTGGTGACGTCATTAAATATGGTCGCCATTGCAATATACACAAACTACCTTATCTCGATCACTATCTAAGCGATTTTAATTATTTTAGCTTATTGGAAAGGCACTTCTCAGAGTTAAAAAAATGTCTTCAGGAAATATTGCGAAAAAGCAATATTTTGGTTGCTATTTAGATTTAAAATAAATAAATTCAAAATGGATGCAAAAAATCTCAGATACGCTGTTTTTAGTCTGTTTTTGATGAATATTTAGATTCATGGCGCATATTTATAGATTCATGATGCATATAAATGTTATCTGTGATATATAGATTTGTCATCAAATAAAAAAAATGTGTCAAAAGAACTTTAATTGCATTATAAGAAAATAGGTTTCACATTACATTATTCTATTATGGAAATTATGTTTTAACAAATTCGAGTATTATATGGACATAAATATAGAAGGGAAGATTACAAATCTCCGCCTGTGTTATCAGGTGGATACAATTGTCACAAGTGAATTTGCTGCCATTGCAACTACACATTTCTGTGCAAGGCAGGTTGTTTGCTGAACATTTGCAAGGTAGTGAATATCGGTTTATCACACATGAACATTTAATATGTTTTAGAGGGGCCTTCAGGGCACATGGTTCCTCACACATGACAAAGGTAAGCACTCCCGCATCCATACACCAGCCGTGTTCAACTGGAATAGAGATAACTGGATTTGGTTCATTAGTTTTTGACCACAAGTGCTTGAAAGTTAGCTTTCTAAGTGCAGGTATAGGGGATCGTCTAGTGGGAGGCAACTTACCTTCAAGGGCTTGCTTTGTCGTGAACATTGATCACTGTAATTCCTCAAGTGCTGTTGTTGAGGTATGTGCCTGATAAACTTGGCAAATAAATGCTTCCAGCTGGTATGTATTAGCATCAGGTACTGAGTCACTGGTACCAAGCTTCTGCAAGGCAATAAGTCCTTCTTCATTCGCTGAAATAAATGATCTCCAATATGATAACTTGTCTTTCCCAAAAAAACTTCCGGCGGAGTTACAACCTGATGATGCGTAAAATCTGGACAATGCTGAAGCTTGTAGTACTCCGAGTGACACAAATATGTTTTGTGCTGATGACGGATGATGGCACGATGACTTTGTGTTGCGAAACTCTTGGATAGCGTCTCACTAGCAAATCTAACATATCTGTGTCTTGAACAAACACTAGTAGTGTATCTTTGTCTTTGGTGTTAAGGGCATGTATTAAGATTTTTGTGTCGGCTTCTTCTTGACTACTCTTTAAATAATCCAAAGAGCAATGCGTTGCAAAAACTTCAGTATGCCACGAAACAACACATTTCTTTGTTGCTTTATTGACATAACTTGGCATATTGTATGCAAGGTAGGTGATTAATTGATCTCTAGTACGAGTATATGACAATAGCTTTTTCATATTTATCTTTAACATGTCAGTGGTGTCACATATTTTGTACTGTGTTACTACATCCCCATAAAGCCTCTTACCTCTAGTAAGACTCATGGTTGATTTGTCTAAATACTTGTCGAAAACAATATGAAGTTCATCATACTGCTAGTATTTCCTTTGGATCTTTTGGGTAAAAACATCAGCAAGATCTTCACAGGTTTTCATTGCGATGGTTTTATCAAGAGCCTGCAATTCTCGAATTCCGTGCACGATTACAACCCAGCTATTTGGATGGTGAGCTTAAACAGATAATAAGGATTTTTTTGCAGCGGTTTCCACAACAGACTTCAAGATATGAATTAATTTCCCTTTAGCAAGGCATCGATGCATTGTTTCTTCTTGTGCAAAATGGATGTAGGCACAGCTGACATTTCATACTTCCTTAATGTTGTGCGTAAATCTGTTTCTCATTGAGATCGTGCCACAATCAGAAGTCGTTCAAAAAGAGAACGATCAGCATTCAACTCTGTAATGGATCCAACAATCTTTACTTTTATTTATTTGTTGGTGGTAGAATATGGTTTTAGTGTGTTATTTTTTCTAGGTGCCCAGAGACTGACTGATCTATCAATAAGTCTGTCTGACTTGAAGGCTTCATATAAATTTGTTCCTAATGCTTCAAATTAGTTAACATCTCATGTGATTTGCTCGCTGAATACAGCCTTTGTTGTTATGTTCATTAACTTGGAATCCTCCAATTAAAAGGATTTTAAATACGTTTCAGTTCACCATATAGGATTGAAATGGCTATATTTTGGACTTTAGCAGCAGTTTTACTATTTATATGGCACTTTCTAGCTTCCTATTTGAGCGAACTACCAAAGATACTATGTGTTTCTTGTGATACTCTTTGGAAATCTTCTAGTGAGGAAATATGGAGATCCCAATTAGCAATCCTGACAGATCTCAAGAGCAGTAACAAACAATCGACCATTCTCATGTATTTTAGATACATTTGGAAGGTTGGTTTTAGTTCTTGTCATTTTTTTTAAGATATCACACTTCTGCATTGCCAGAAGGAGTTTAGTAAGATGTTATTGTGCACCAGTTTCATTGAATCTGGCTTGTAGTTCTTGCACTTCATTATAAACACAAATGTGCAAATTTTCATGTTCTTCAAACAAATACTGGAAATATTAACCCTGCAGAGCGACAGAGCGAATGTGTGCTTCAACCGCCTGTCTGAATTTCTTACCTGAAATGATTTGGTTGACTGTGTTATGAAGAATGTTAATTGAATGATTATTGGAGCTAGCCGGTATTATCTGTAGGACATATACTCGTGCCTTCCTTCCTGGCACATACAGTAACTCTGAATTAAAGGCTGGCCATGTTGGTATGGTTGTAGATCTTTTCGTTTGACCCAGTGCATCTGACTGGTCAACTCCTGGACCCTCTCCGTCATATGTTTTTGTGATTCACTATGTAATTTGGAATACATTGCATGTTCTGATGACCACTTTACACATTTGCTTAGTAGCCATGCTATATCTTGGGAAACATATACGTCTGCTTTGGTCGAACATAGTATTTCTTTTGTAAAACTGGATTTACTGGTTTAATGTTCCTTATACCTTTGTATTCCATTAAAGTGGTCATACATTGAGGAAGAACTGTTAATGCGCGACTTGTCACTGGACCTGAAACTACTGTCATTTCGTACTGATCTTCAGATAAGAACTCTGTCACATGTAGAGTTCCTTTTCCGTCAGGAGTATCTTTGAGGAAATCTATACTTCTGCTGCGCAATACATAAACCTCCCTCTAACAAAATTGTGTGGAATATATACCTCACCATTTACATCTATTCGACGCATAACCTCTTTTACTACTGATGTATCTTGGCGCAGAACTTTGCTGTATTAAACTAAACAACCTATACTGTGTAAAACCTGAACAAGGAATTTGCTGCGAGTATTAGAATGAACTATTAAACCAACACCTACTTGTAGTGGATAGTCACAAGTATGCTTGGTCATCGTCGCAGTTTCATTTTTCGTTTGGCATTCGCATAAGGATTTGTGAAAGAACTGACGCCTTAATAATTATTCTGTTTCGACTCAGGGTGTGGTAGTTTAGCAAAAAGACTTTAGTTACAGAGGCAGGTTAAATAATTCATTACGTGACATTTAGCAATAATATGTGAATACAAGTATGTACAAGCTTATACTTTATAGATATTATTTATTTTCTATTATTTTGCGTAATGTACATCAAATCAATAAATAAGTAATTGAGTTATTACTCATGATTTTTATTTAGAGTTCCAGAAGTTTTCTCGCAGGCATTCCTTTTTTCTTTTACTGCTATGTCTGAAATGTTATTAATTGGGCACTGGTGAATTAAATTGGTGAACTTGTCATCAACTTCTTGAACAACTAAAAACAATCGCAATCATAAAAAAATTATGACAAATAAAGACGTCAATAAAAATATTCACCTCTGAAAAATGATTCCGTTTTTTAGTGAACTGATGTACCGCTACAAAACTGGTGTTCGGACCTCCACCTTAATACTAGAAATAAGCAATTCCGTCCCGTTCTGTTCCGATGCGGCAACTTAACGAATATCGAGATTTTCCCTTCCAATTGTATTCTGAAGAATTCTTACTTTCTTTGTAATTTTCCCTAGTTACTGTTTTTTCTTGTAACTGAGGCTTTGCGATGATGAAGTTGCCTTTGCCCCATGGCCCCAGCTGATACAATTATTTTGCTATACCTTGTTGGACACCGTAGCTAACACTTAAACAGTTACGTTATTCTAACATTAGAAATTTAAATAAGCTACCATTTATTTTAAATTTCTAAATATTTTGCTGTAATATAAAATAACTTAACTTAATATTAAGTTTTAAACTGAAGTTTCTCAGACTATAAAAGTAAACATTTTTACAAGTTTTAAAGTGCTCCATGATCAACAAATCGTGAGTGATTTTAAAATGAATGTAAAAAATAGAACTTCAAAGCAATGTGATGTAAAATGAAATTATACAAGGAAACATTTTACATATAAATTCTTGGGGTAAAGGACGCCGCCAAAGATTTTTAATATTTGCCGACATCATAAAAAAACTGGGTATGAGCTTTGAAGCGCTAAGGAAAAAACCGCGATTATAATCGCGGAAAATTTAACGTTTGCCATCTGAAGTACGGAACCAAGAATTTGAAATTTAGAACATGCCGATTGGATAAGAAAAGTATCAGAGACGGATGTAGAATATTATAAACAGCTGGAACACACAAGGGGCTTCATCTTTTCTTTTGCAAGCCAGTTTACGCTGTTGCATTAATCAGGCGTAAAATGCGAGACTATATCCGTTGAAGTTAAAAATATAAATTCCATCTTAACTTGTATCGCGAAGTAATACTAAGTACGAACAGGTTATCACGTCATAAAAAGCTGTGGAATTGGGCAGTCAACGTAAATTTAATTTTCCTAATTTAAAACAGGAAAATAAATCCAACATTCCAACATGCAACTTTAAAGAAAAACAGCTAGTTTTGTATGGCAAATTTAAAGGGAAGTAAATCCTTTTAAAACAGCCTATCTAGAACCAAATTGCCAGTTATCTTAAATTCGAAGATAATACAAACGCAACTTAAACCGTAAGTGTATTTATCAAATTGTTTTATAAACTTTAATAAACAAATAAAATCAACGGTGCTTCATGATTGTTATTTTAACTCTTAACATTTTGTTTTAATTTGAATAAACATTTTTAAACAACCAAAAGTTCCTTATCGATTGAAAACAATAACATAGTAGTAAATACTTGTTTACAATCTGTCATAACAGTATGTATAGAGAAGTAACCGAAGGAGTTGTAAATATTAAAAGTATTCTTTAAGATTGATGTTCATTAGATTTAAATAAAAGTATTGTTGATTTGAAATTTATGCATTTGAATTTTATTAAATAAATGTATAGCGCGTAAAGTCTTTATTTCTTACTTGGTGAAATATAACAAATCGTTAACAATATAAATTTGGTGAGATCGATATAAGTTTTAACGTAACTATTTGAATAGAAAGATTATGTAAATTTTCTCTTTAGGTAAATACGGAACTGTAAAATTTAGGGCCCGTTATTTAAAAGGGCCTTAACCCTGAAACTTGTTGATAAAAATCAATACAGTTTCGTATTAGTTTGGCTACCTCATCCTAAAACCGAACAATTACGTAAATTAAAGGTGTAATAAAGTAATTTATTAAAATTGCTTAATACCTGCCAGTAAGGTAGACAACAACCTGTTACAATCTAGTTAAACCTAACGATTTTACTTTCATATCTGAGAAGAAAGTATATTCTTAAATATTTTCTCTGTTGAAAAGTTACTGAACTCGGTCGAGTTCAAATCCCTGTCCTTTGCACGCAAAAATAAATATGCCAACTGGTTTTGCTTGATATATCATTTACATATATTTTTAGTTCTTTCAAATTAACCATTTTCAGTAACAAAAATTATAATTTTATAAGAATTATGAGTAAGTGAACCTATCAAAATGCATTATTAATCCCCTACTGTAAACCTTTCTTATCTTAGGAATTTGTATGTCATTTGGACTAGAAAACATTTATAAATTTACATTAAGTATATAAAACGCAAAACATAGATAAATTACTGGCAAAATAACTACAGCGATAAACAAATTGCGTGATTTATCTATCCTTTTAAATAACCTCGCACAAAATGTTATTGCAGAAAATTACCTTATCGCTAAAGTATACTATATAACGCAATTATAAATTTTAAATATCGCAATGTCTAAGTATATCATGTTTCAAGATCGTTAGCGAAGTAATACTTGAGTAGTCCTATGACATTCAAATCACGGTAGGGGGTTTAAAATTTACTCCCATCTTTCATGTTTTAACTTTCGTGTAGGTAATAGTTAGATTAGCAAACTCATTCAAATTACGTGACTTGTCCGGTTTATGGAGACTAATTTCTGCTTAGATGTCAAAGTTGACTTTCTTTAAAATTTTTCGCTACGACAGCTATATCATTTGTAAATATTAAGAAGACATATTCTATGCAATTTCTGATCTATACAGGGTTAAAGCGTACTAGTTTTCTATAAGTATTTCTGTATATAATCTTTGATCGACACGTTTCGCTTGTACGTGGTGCGAATTTTTATTTTCGGTTCAATTAGAACATTCTATCATTTCAAAAGGAATATTGTGGAAAGTAAAAAACGTATGCCGCTTCTTATTCGAGATTGTTAGCCATTTAGACTTTTACGTAATATTATTTTAAGTTTTAATTTACTTTGTTTACCTAAAATGTATATAATTTTACAGAAACTTAATTGTCAGTGATGCCAGAGTCTTTATGTTGACGCATGTAATAAAATGTAGTAAAAGGATTTCATTTTGGTTAATCCGATATTGGATGTAAATTGAATTTCGTTTAATAGCGCTAAGGCAAACCAAAATCTACAAAAAGTATGTGTGAGTGAAACATCGATTTTATTTATATCTTCAATATTTTGTTTCGGAAATTGATGATTTGTTGGTGGTTTAAGTAATTTAGAAACTCTTATATGATTGTCGATGTCATCATTAAAATAATAATATTAATTCGCATCACCATGTCTAAGAATAAATAAAATTGCACTTATAAAATTCTTAGACACAAATAAAGTAAATTAACTATTAATGTAAATTATCTCGTTGTAATAACACGTTAGGCTAAGTTGTTAAAATGATAGAAAACGGTAGATTTGTTAAAATGTAAAGATCCAAAGTAAACCGTGATCATTTCAGTAGCAAGCATATTTAAAATCTTCAAGGAAAGTTTTAACAAGTCTACCGACGACACCCTTAAACTAAGATTTAATTCTAGGTATCCGCAAATCGGCAAGATTTATATCAATTAAAACGGAAGTCGCAAACTGCAATTACCGACAACTAAATTTAAATTGGTTTAAATTCGAAATGCAAGCCACCGTATTGTATAAACCAATTGTGAAAAAGTTATATAAATACCCAACAACCAAAAGTATTTGTCTTTTCTGATCAAAAAGAATCAAAATATCGCAAAGTTACAGTTCAGTAATTAAATCAATTCAGTCAAAGGCCCGATACCTAGGTGATCGTCACAAATTGGTTTAGAGAAGGAACACATTACAATTAATTTGTTACACATAGGAACAGGGGACGTCAAGTCCGCTCTAAATTCAAGAAATTAACTTCCATGCGAATCGGTTTGTGAAATAAACAGCGTGGAAATTGAATACACCACAGATCTGCTATTACTATAGTAAGGTTAGTTTGCAAATCAAATAAATTAGCTCCAATTCAGGAGTGGCGCAAAACGCGAAATTTCAAAAGACATTACACGTTTAAGAAATTTGATTTATTTAAATCTAAATAAAGGTGTATAGTTCTAGTATTCATTCAGTAATTCTTTTATTTAAAACTTAGGTAAATTGCACCTTTATCTAAACAGTATTATATAATTTTTAGTATTAGATTAAACGTTTTAGTAACAAATATCTTATTTCCTGTAAATATATAAAATTTCATTTTTGTAAACTGGTAATATCCAAACCGTAAATTAAATATTTTTAGCATCATTTAATTTAATTAATCCTATTAGTTCTTTTATTGCTTTTTACTATTTTATTGTTTTATGCCTATGTATAACATGTAAATTATAATTTTTATTTCGCATTTAATAAATAAATTTTAAACTGACATTGGTATTTGTTCGAGAAAAATATTAAAGATTGATTTTTAACAATAAACCCTTAACAGGTAAGTAACTGTCATTTAAGTCGCATATAGAGCTACCGCGAACAAAGTTAGTTAGCCGTTGAACTCTAATTAAATAAATAAATAACCGTTTGATGAACCAAGTAATTGTAATAAATCAATTATATAGTCGCGACCAACTATCATGATCATCTAAATAAACTTAATTCGAATTTTTATTATATCTTATTAGCATCTTTAGATTTATTGAATCCATAGATGACATTTTTTAAAACGGTACCTCATCAACTTAATATAGAAGGAAATGTACCAAAAGGAAGTACAACAAAATCCCAATTCGGACATTTGAATCGAGAATGAATTAAATCAGTAAATACATAATTATGCCATAAATAATCCACAATTAGTGTGTAAACCATTTATTGTTATATCAAGTTTTTTTTTGGTTTTTACCGGCACAGTAAATAACAACATTAACACATTGGAAAGTTTTAGCAAAGAAAAGTAGAACACCAGCTTCGCTGAATTGCCTGTCGCGCTAGATTAAAATTTATATTTGTGAAAGAAAGTCTCGTTCCGAACAAGCTCTAATAAATAGCTGTTAAGCGAAGTAGGCTTGAGTCCTTTATATTACAGAAGAGAAAGCTTTCAACGTATTTTATCAAAATTTGGTCTCAAAACAGATATCCAAATTATTCAATATCGTTTAATAAGGAGCAGAAACGCCTATACCAAGACTTGGAATATAGGATTCATAGAGCTGCTAACCAGCATAAACATTTTTCTTCCAAGGGTATATCAACTTCATCCATAAAAAATTCTTTCATGTAAACTGCTCATGTGGTAAATTGTATGTCCTAATTTAGACAAATCCCCATTTTCGTACGAACAATCTTCTCAGTTCTAATTTATTCATAATTGTGTAAATATTATTTATAAAATAACGAGTTTTGTAAATGTTATCATCTTGAGCTCCCACTCGATGGTAATGCCCATT
>JAHWXV010018267.1:0-10186 GCA_024586415.1 Phrixothrix hirtus | reverse complement strand
CCCCCCCCCCCCCATAATAAGTTTCGACAAGCTTCTAATTTGTCGTGGTGTTTTAAAACTTATGAATTTTTACATAAACTTTAATTTGAATTGTATATTTTTATGTGTGTATGTTACAAAATAACATACATGTTATTTTGTAAATTCCCTCAAATTTGCTACAAGATTAAATACTTTTACTTTAACCAACCCCTACCACACCTCTTATGGATAACAGTCTCATTTAAAATATTGTAGAGTTAACTTGTATAAACCCCGCAGCAGTTTAGCCATAATGACATTTAGTTAATATAAGACATTGTTAGGCTTTACCACACACTTATAAAAACACTAAGTCAAGATCTGTGAATCCATGTCCTATAGCATTCTCTACCACAATTCAAGCCAGTATCACTGTTTCACAAAGCTGCAATTTCTCGTAATATTGACGTTCTTGCCTTTTTGTAAATTCTTATTAACTATCTTTGACATCTAGGAGTTATTAGTTGTGACCACTTTCCAGTTTGAGTATACTTTTTTAATATTTCTCCAATTGTAGATTTTACCATATTAAGTTCTCTCAGTATAGTTTTTAACAATTATATCATGTAATTTTAGGGCCACTGCAACACCATGTGCCATTTTCTTACTTGAAATATCATTAAACTAGTGAACTAATTGTTTATTTGATTGTTTTGTTTTAGTGACGTAATCATGGCAATGCCTACCAAAAAATAATTTAAAATTTTTAGACATCATCCGAACATTAAATGGTCAGTAAATTTAATTCTTTTCGCTTTCATAAGTTTATAAAAATAGTTGTAAAAATTCTAAAGCATCACAAACAGTATAAATACATGTACTTCTTGTAAAACACGTAAATTTTATTGCAATAAATGTAAATATAATTCTGCAATAATCATTATTACTTAAAAATACATGTCGTCCAATTATATTTGTATAAAGGAGGTCTGAAATATATTCAAAGCTATTTGTTACAGTATTAGCATTAATTAACTATAAGTTTATTAAATGTGGCTTAAATGTTTATATTTCCATTTACAAACTATAAACATTTTAAAGGCAATTTATCTCTGTATATGTGTATGAGCCCCTTCCCATGTTAATTGGTCCACCTAGCGAAATCGTACGTTCTTGGGCACCATCAAAAAATAATAAATACAGTAAGCTCTTGCTAATTTTCAACTTAATTACCATGGCATTGCATTTATGATAATATTCAATAGAAAACATCAACTTTTTTGTTCCTTTTTAAAATATTTAACAGTAATATCAAAAACATTCCAATTATGGCATTTTTCTCATAAAGACAATGACTTTTTATTTGGGTAGGTTAGGTTATAACCACAGGTGGTGTTAGAGAAATAATGCCAAAATAATTGTTAGCTTGTGTCAAATATACTTTATATATTTTGAAGCTGTTTGCTATTTGTGTTATTTAAAATGGACAGAGGAAAGATTATTGATGAAAAAATTCATTAAATTATTGTTACATTGTATATTTCAAGGAAATCAAACTTGAAAATTGCAGATTTATTACAGTTCTTGTAATATATTGTAAGAAATATAATACTACTGGTTGTCATCCCAAAGCCTTGAAATGTAGCGAAAAGCAAAATTACTGAAACCGATAAAAGGGTATAGAAAAATTATTGAAAAAAAACGGCATGCAAATTACCTTAAATTAAATGTTGTGTGAAGTGATGTTATTGGAAAACGAATTTCCTGATCCAAATGTCAGAGAGAATTTCAGAATGGGATTTGGTAATTACAATGTAAGTTTAATGATAAAAATCATAATAAAGTGTTAATAAGAACTGCTCTTAAATTTCATTGTTTTGTTTCAGACTAAGGAAAAGCCACTTTTGACACAACAAAAAAAATAGGCTAAAATAGGCAAAAGAACATAAGAATTGGACCTCTTAGCAATAGCATCCAATACAATGGAATAATAAGTCCAAATCTGAATTGTGGTTGGAGGCAGTAAGAGTTGAGTTATTCGTAGGAAACGAGGTGTTTCATCCAGATTGTCTTAAAAGATAGGTGAAGTATCTTACATCAGTAATAATCTGGGTCCGCACATCATACAAAGATGTAAGGAAACATCATTTTATTGAAGAAATTGTAGATACTAACAAATATTTGGACATTTTGGAAGAATAACTTTTACGGGTCATGCAAGAATGTTTGATATTAGAGCAAGATTTTGTCTTCCAACAGGATGGCACAGTATGCCCTACCTTGAAAAAGTGTTTAAAATGGATGGAAGAATATGGTATACAACTTTTGAGATGAGTTGCTAATAGTCCTGACTTGTCCCTGATTGAAAGTTTGTGGCACGAGATGAAAAAGATGCGCTGGAAACATCTCGCCAGAACAATTCTTGAATACAAAGGCTTCAAGTATCATGGGATTGCTTTACTCCAGAATTCTGTCAAGGATTAGTTATAACTATGCCGTGACGAATTTTGGATATTACAAAGAACAAAAGGTGACGTTACCCAGTGGTAAACTTTCATATTGTTCTGCATTTATGTTGAGTACTCTTTTACATTTCTCTTATGTATGCTTACTTTGTTTTGGTTATCAGTTTTAGTAATTTAACAATTTTTTTTGTAACTAGGAGATTCTAGAAATTTTGCTACACAAATAAAAAAATTTAAAGTTCATGTAGTATATTTATTTTTACTCCCTAAAATCAAATTTTTAAAAAATCCAACATTAAGCCAACTGAATCGTTAAAATATCCATTTATTTATTAGGTCCAAATATAATAGAATGTATTAGGGTATATAATTGCCAATTAGTGATTAAGAATTATAAATCAACAGGCGTCGTTTAAGGGAGGCAGAGGTCCTATTTTTTTTAGATTATACACAAACACTGCTAAAGTTTTTTATCACATGTGCTTATTAAATTTGGATTAATAATTACTGTAGCATCTCATACAATACTATAAAAAATAGGCATTACTTCAAACTTTAGCTTCAATTTTATGGAAAAATTAAACCTTTAGCTTTAAATTTATGGAAAAATTAAAACCTTTTCAAATAAACTTCACATAAGACTTTATCCTTTGCTTTGCATCAATTCAGGTTTTATGAGAGGTGATTTATATATTTTTGGACTGAACATAAAAACAAAACAAAACAAAAATGTATTTTTCAATATAGTTCCCTTGTTATTGAATTCAGGTATTAAATCATTTTAATAACAATTTTAAACCACTGTAAAAATATTCATTTGACTTCTTTTCAAAATAGTCCTCAATAGCTACTATAAGTCATCATTGTCCCTGAATTTTCTTTCACTGAACTTTTTTGAGATTCAAGAATGAAAATAATTGCTGAGTGCTAAATCTGGACTATAAAGAGGGTGTTCTTCAAATCCATAATCAGCAACCACAGCTTTACGAAGTCTTGATTTGTGTGCTAATAAGTTATCATGCAACAGCAAAACACCATTCATCAATTTTTCTTGTCTTTTCAGTTTAATGATGTCTTTGAGGTCATGCAATAAGCTTACAAAATACTACTTCATTATTGTTAAATTAAGTTATATTAATGAATATGTGAGAATTTTCAAAAAATATTGTATTTGCAAAAAAGCAATCTTACATAAAACTACTCAAAACCTCGAAAAATATTTCAAAAATGGTTTGGAATATCAGTAGGGATGAAACTAACAAAAGAAATAAAAGCACTAATATATCATGCCCATCTTTAAAAACAAACAATCGTGAAATAAATGATCGGGTACAAATAGCAAACATGTTTAATGAACACTTTGTCAACTCAGTATCAAGTATTATGGATAAAACTCTCTTGCTAAATCAGCTTACTGAGTATCTCTACAAAGCTTATTTTTTAACTCAATATGCTCATTCTTACTATCGCCAATAACACAATACGACACAGCCAACACCATCAAATAGATGACAAATAAAGTATCCTGCAGAAGTGACAGCATAACAGCTGCTATGTTAAAAATAGCAGTGAACTATATAAAAGCTCCATTAACACATATTATAAATACATCTTTTCGGACATGTGTTTTTCCAAATAAACTAAGAATTTCAGTAACAAAACCAATATTCAAAAAAGGAGGTATACGTAAGTTGAAAATTACAGACCAATTGCGTTATTACCATATATCTCCACAATATTCGAAAAACGTATGTTTCAGATGTTATTGAAAAATTAAATGTTGGTACAGGAGGATGCAAGAATAAAGAAATGACGATTAGCAACATTATTAGGAGTTTCAGAAATTAGATTTTAAAATTGTACATGAATGCTTTGGAATGACAAAGATTAGTGCAAGGTGGGTGCTGCAAATGCTTTTACCAATTCAAATATATATCCGAATAGAGACATGTTGCTGCATTTTAACGTCATATGCAAAAAAAATTTGAATCAAAGGGTCTATTCTGCCACATAAAAATAATTTTATTTTGCCCTAAACTAACAACAGGCGAAGAACTATGAAATTTTAGCAGTATAAATAAAGTTTAACATTAAAACAATTAAATATTTCATTTAATAAAAAAAATAACAAAGTTTCAATAAAAATAATTAACAAGTTGCTATCCAGATTTAAATAATGCAAATCTATTTAAATTATTTCTTAGAATTAAATAATCCTGACAAAATTTCAATTCATAAAAATATAACCTGCTTTTTATAATATTACATGGCCGTTTATAGCTTTTTTTTTTGTAAAAAAGCCTAACCTTACCTATGACTATGAAATAAAATCAAAACTGCTGCCTTAATCTGCTTTAAAAAAAATTGTAAAATGAACCTAAACGGGCAACTAAATGTATCTGGTCTTAATGCAAATAAAATCACACTGTAAAAACCAATGTTGAATATAGAAATTAATAATTGCCACTTATCTTTTCAAATGAAGAGGCTGAAGTCTCCAAATGGCCTTAGAATCTAATTTCCTCCGGAAGATACAAATTAATTTCCCAATGGCACTATCATCTTAAACTCATTCAAATAGAATATTGTTATCTACATAAAAATAGAATCCATCTCTAAAAGTGAATAGAACAAAATATTACTATCTCAAATTCGTCAAAAGAATTATTAAAGAAACATACCTGAAAGATTCACTCAAACATGAGTTTTAAGAAAAAAATAATAACTACAAAATTCTTTTGTTGTTTTAAAATTGCCCTATGTCAAAGAGTAGCATTAAATAAAAGTTAAAATTAATAATTTAAATAGTAAAGGACTAACGTCAACCTTCGAATTCACTTGTGCAAAAATGAATGCTGGCCAAAATCACAGTCGAAACCTTTCACACATGGGACAAAATAACCATTGGTGTACGGATTAAATTTCGACAACTAAAAATAAATTAGAATATTTCCTCCAGATTAAATACTAATACCTCCATAACATTTCATAATATAGAAACCTAATCAGGGCCATACAGATTAAATTTTAACAACCAAAAATAAATTAGAAATTACTTTATGCACTTAAGTATCACAAAGTAGAAGAAAATTACTGCAAAAGGAAATTAAACTATCTTTAAAATTGACCATATGAAAAAATAAATGGTACAGCTTTTCCAAGCCATAACAATGTGACCAACTTTTGATGCTCTGTGAAGATGAACTTGATTCTATTACCAATTGACTTGTCACAGGAGATGAAACCTGGGTTCATCATGTTGATTCTGAATTGAAATAAAAATCAAAGCAGTGGCATATTAGGGTTCCAGTCCTCCCAAGAAGTTTAAAGTCACCTTTCTGCAGGAAAAATAATGGTAACCGTTTTTTGGGATGGTCAAAGAATTTTAATGATTATCTGAGTAAGGGTAGCATGGTAACAAAAGAGTATTATGCAAGCTTAATGCATTGCCTCAGAGAGTTTGTCAAAGTAAAGAGGTGAGGAAAACTGACAAAGGTATACTGTTGCTCCACAACAATGCACTAGTTCACAAGTTTCAAAAGCTGCCAATG
Organism: Phrixothrix hirtus; assembly: GCA_024586415.1. Taxonomy (NCBI): domain Eukaryota; kingdom Metazoa; phylum Arthropoda; class Insecta; order Coleoptera; family Phengodidae; genus Phrixothrix; species Phrixothrix hirtus. Next base: position 4,209 of record JAHWXV010018267.1, on the reverse strand, counting down.
CTGAATGTGGTTTCGTATAAATCAAACATTCACCTTATAATCCAGAACTGCTCTCCTACGACTATTTTTTGCTCGCAAATCTTAAAAAAACTCCAAGGGGGACAAAGAAATTGTGAAAGCTACCAGAGAAAAAGTCTGCTTTATGACAATATTTATTGGCATCACGAGCATCTTGGATATAGATGAATAGTACCTGTAATTAGTGAAATGGTAAGGTATAAAGAATAATGCGCTTTGTTTGGTTATCTTAGCAGGAATATTAAAAGTGATACATGATAAAATTTCAGGACTATCAACACTATTTGTTAAAATTTTATATAAATAAAGCAGTGATGCTTCAATTCTTCTATCCTTAATCGACAATGTTGATTATCTTGGTTTCCTAACCTCACTACATGTATATTCACCAAAATCCCAACCCAACTTATAAGCAATAGTTCTTAAAAATGTATTTTATATCTGCTCAATGTCACTGATGTATTATAAGGGTTCCATATTACAGCACAACATTCCAATAAGGAACGAACTAGTGAACAATAGAGTTTTTAAAATGAATATAAAAAAATCATTTGTAGATCTTAAAATAAATCCAAGTATTTTGTAGGCCTTTAAAGAAACAGCGTTTATGTGATTTTGAAATGTAAGTTTACAGTCGAAAGCTACACCTAAAGCCCTTACAATTTGTTTTTCTATCAAGTATAATATTATTTAAACTGTAGTCATATACTACTGTAAAATGTAATCTAGAAAAAGAAATTGAAAAACATTTACTTTCATTTAAGTATAACTGATTACCATTAATATCACTTTGATGTAACTGTGAATCATGAGTGTTATTTATTTCTCTGTATATTTTCATATCGTCAGCATAAATCAAAAATTTAGAGTTTTTTATAAATTTATAGATATCATATATGCTGAGGGACATTGTAAATGGTATGTTTAAGTAGCCTCTCTGCCAACAAAGTTAGTCCTGAACTCTTCATAACTAAAATATTAAGTTATTAAACAACAGGAATGTCAAATATAATGTGATATATTTGAGGATATATTAATAAAGAAATGCACATTTAATTTTACACAAATAGTATTTGTAATTTTGATCAATAGGAAATTTTGTTTCACTGCTAATAAAATATATTACTTAAAAATTAGAAAAACATTAGATACATCATTGATCGCCTAAGCTTAATTGACTTTTAAAAAATAAAATATCTCCTAGCTGATTACATACAATATATACATATGTAGTTACCATTTTTTGATTTAATCATTGCAGGTAAATAGAATGTTATGCATTTCTTTATTTGCAATAATTGTATGTTATAAATGACCTTGGGATATTTCAACTATCATAGAGTAAATAAATTTTAAATTTCTACATTTGCGCTTAGTCATTTCAATAGATATCCATTTACTGCACTAAATTCTTTCGAGTTTTATATGGACAAAAACTTTAAATCAAGTGGTACAATAATAAATACCTTATTAAAATTGCAAACAAAACTGATTTGCATTGTAAATTTTTCTAATAAATTCTTTATTTTAATTTTAAAAATCTCGAAACAAGCCCTTTCCAAATTTTTTATTTTACTAACAAGTTTTATTATTTTTTAGAATTACACCCTAATTAACACAATAGCTACTTTTACGTAACCTACCAATCGGTTGAAATTTGTTGGTAATATAAAAATTATAAATAGGTTTGTTTCGAAAATTTTTAAAATAGAATATAGAATTACAGAAGGCACATCTTAGAAGGTTAAATGGAAAAATTAAATTACCTAATAAACATTGCTTGTAGAAAGTGTCTTTTTGGTGTATGAATGGATGTGTTTATTAAGCCTGCTAGCTCAAAATAATTTAATTTGGCAGTTTTATAAATAAGCATTTTATTATTAAGTACAGTATTTTATACCTATTACAGGTATCAAATACTATTAAATACATTGTTTTTTGGTCAATTTATTTCATCTATTTAACCTTCTAAAATGTGTCTTCTATAATTCTTTACATTATTTTAAAAATCGTATTCGAAGCATTAAGCTAAAATCAAATAAATACAATATGCAAATAAATAATAATCTCACCAGAATAAAAGAAAATAATAACTTAAACTAAAATTAAATTTGTATTTCTCTAGTAGTAGGTATTATATTATGTTCGTAGAATATTCAACATTCTTGTTGATACAATTAACTAAGTATTTTATTTATGAAGGATCTAGAATGTAACTCTGTTGGCGGAAAGGCTATTTAAATGCAACATTTACTGTGTCCCCGATAGTACAAACAGACTGAATAATATTGGACCACAATGTGATGCTAGTGGGACTCCAGATTTCATGAAAAAGTTGATATAGAATTATAAATACGAACACTCTATTTATGACAAATTAAATAATTTTCTAACCATTTATAAATATTGCCCTGTATACCAAAAGCTGATAACTTTTTTAGTAATATGGCATGAGGTACTTGATCAAAAGCCCAAGAGAAGTCTATATAGATTGAATCAATCTGTGCAGACTTCTTAAAAGAATTTATTATAAAATTTTGGTAGCATATAAGTTAGAAGTTATAGATTGACATGCCATAAAACCATGTTGTTAGGATATTATGGGATGCCTACATACAGACATAAGTGCTATAGAAACAAGATCATCCAGGATTTTGGGACTGTAAGATTGAATGCATATATCTCAATAATTTTTTGTTTCATGTTTTACACCACTTTTATATATTGGACAAATAAAACTATGATTTCAGATATCAGGCAATTGGCCACTTTTTAGAGAAATTTTAAATAAAAAAAATATAGGTATTGTAATTGTATGATATAAATATACTGTTTCAAAAACAGCGATGGAATTTTATCTGGTCCACTTGAACATTTTTGTTTCGTGTCTTTAATAGACTGAAATACTTAATCTAAAATTAAATTAAGATTAAAAAATACAAAAATGCATCAGAAACATGAATAAGACAAGTTCGGAATGACATTAAAATAGAAATAAGAACACCCCCCATCTCTAGTTGTCCCTGAAGCAACTGAGCGATCCACTTTGTAGGTTTCTGCCAAATTTATCAAACTATAATCACAATGTAGACTAGAATTAAAGAGATGTAACAGTTTTGTGCGTATTCCACCTGAGTTCTGGTAATAAGAGTGTAATCCTGTGTTTACATGTTTTTTGGAAGAATGTTTACAATTTTAGCAACAACATTGTGATATTTAATTGTTATGTCTTTTTCACCTTTATTCACTCAATCAGCTAACTTAGATCTTAAGTGTTTCAAATATTCTCTTTCTTTAATGGTAGAACCACTAGCAACTTTAAACCTATTTTTGTTTAAGTTATTTTTATTTCTCATAATAGACCTAGCTGTATGTATGTTATTAAAGACGACTTTGACTGGTCTTTGCTTTGATGCATTAGTCTATACTTTTCTTATTCTTACAATTTTCCTTATATCACTATTTACTTGAGCATCAGTAAAATAATCATTTATAATTCTTTTGACTTCTGAAATTTTCTCCTTTATAGTTGGTGTCTTGGGTTCAGGTACATTAGAAACAATTACATTATGAGAGTGATTAATTCGATCCTCCACTTCAAACATTATTTCCTCCAATAACAGGAGTTGAGTGAGATTTTTTGGATTCTTCTAAATGATGGCCTAAGACAACTAAGGACTCTTGGTCCTGATTTAATAGTTTCCATATTTGGGATAATGTTAGATTATTTGGAGTGTTACTTATTACTAGATATAAGAGCAGAACAATTCTCACATTCATATTTCAATGATCTCGATTTTAATACTATGCAATGAAGCTCTGTGGCTGTTAAATCAGTATATCTATTATGAAAAGGTCAATTACCTTTATCACAGTTGACTTTTAGACCATTAACAATTTCTTCTTTACATTTTCCACATGTTTTAGCGATGATATAAATCACATTACATCATTCTATTATTTAAACATATATTTGTTTCATTTTGTTTATTGTATACCCCTTGTATAAACACTAAACACATAAAATTTAATACTATCAAAACAAATGTATATCACTTTTATTCCATAGCTATCTGCTATTAGCAAAAACTAGATACGAGGGTGACGCTGAAAATTTTCGGATATGGCAACACTGTTCAAGTTATGGCAACGCCGCTTTACAGACACATAACTACTGTCATTAGTGATTGT
>JAHWXV010018262.1:0-17970 GCA_024586415.1 Phrixothrix hirtus | reverse complement strand
CGCACGCACGCACGCACGCACGCACGCACGCACGCACTCACCACCCACCCACCCACCCACCCGCTAAAACTGGACATCGAAAATTTTGACCGAAAACATGACTTTCTCTATACTATATTTCATATACGTAAAAGAAAGTAAAAATATAACTATGTGTTTATGTAGGTTGAATTACATCTTGACACATCATAACCAATCCTATTTATTTATGTATGTATTTCCTGAACCGTTTCTGAAACAGTAACTGATCCCGCCGATTAAATGGATGATAATTAGTGGGAGACAAGTCAGGGGAATACAGATGATGAGGGAATCTTTCAGAGTCCAAAGCATGTATTGTCTGCACCGTGCGTTCTACAACAAGGAGTCTCGCGTTATCGTACAACAGTTTGTAACCTAATTCACATTGTTTGTCAATCATCTTTTGGTGCATCTGGAGTTAGTAAAACGTTTTGATGAATAATGCCCGCTGTAGGTTATTATACGAGAAGCAAAATCTTTTTTGGATGTAAGGGCTGTTGCTCTTTTGAAGGGTGTAATTTATGCACCTATTGTGCCGAACTTTTCTGTTTTTTTCAGAGAACATGATTCAATGTACGACTCGTTCTAGTATGTTCCTGACAAGAAGAACACTGCAGACTCCGGGGCGTTTTGTCTTATTGCAAGGTATCAAATCATAAAGGATGCAGATATTGACTTCGTCACAACAGCCAGACATTCAACAATGCCAAGCATGAACACTCAGCTCTTCATCTACCTCACGTTTTTAAGACGGTCAGCTTCAACGACGGGCTGCGGGACTCCATTTAATACAGTTAAAGGTTGATAACCAAGTTCTTAATTTTGTAACTCTGTATCTCCGCTGCGAAATTTCGTAAACTAATGACATAGTTCGTTCGTCGCCTTGGACGTTTTGATAACGTTTTCAGCGGTTACTCTTACATTCTGCCGTTGGTGACTCGGCCACCAAGGCTACCTTAGGATGAAAATTTCATTTACACCTAGTCAATAGTTTTTCGTTGTATAATTCCCATTCATCAGATATTTCAATTTTAGTGAATTAACAATTAAAAACTATTTTTATTTTAAACTATTTTCACAAAATTCAAATAATAAGCAGTGCAATTACTTTCCAAAATTAAGAACTAGAAAAAAAGAGTATACAAAGACGGGACACAATTCCAATAAATAAAATAATAGACGAAAAATTAATGTTGTAACACGATGATAGTTGAAATGAATAATGGATATCAATTCCTCTGATTGAAAATGCGCAAATCAAGAGAAAATTTACATAGAATACATAAAAGTCTTTAAGTAGAATTGCTATTGTTCCTAAAATTATGTTCTTACAAAAATAATATTTTAAGTATGTAAGTATTTAATACAAAATATGCGCAAATACGAAATAAGCTTCCGACAAAGTAATATAACTGATAGGCAATAACAAGATTAAATTGTGAGAAAAAGCTAGAGTAGAGTGACGTAAACCGATATTGGATAAATAACAAACTACAATTCAGTCAGCATTTGTGTTGTCTAGCTTGCTTAATTAGACTTTATAATCTTTACTATTACAGGTAAGCGTGGAACTGTTCGAATTTAATGTCAGGTAGTTTCACCTGTAATTTTAAAAGGTATCAATGACCTATGAAAATGATTATTACTTAACACTATACTTTCTATTGTATACTATTTTTGTGGTTCAAAAGTCAGACTAAAGTAAATAAATGAGTTTATCAACAAAACATAAATTTTCATACATGCAGACAAAGTATTAAATAATAAAATAAAATTAAATCCGTAAATTTAATTACAAGTGTGAGTTTCAGGTCATTTTATGATTAAATGAGTTAAATACATAACTCTCGATGTGAAACTCTTACCAAATTGAAAATAATAAAATATCAATTTCTTTATTGTCTTGAAATCGAAACTTTATCAAATTCACTCACTACTTTATTTTGAATTAAATTTCAACTGCGTTTACGTTGTATCTTGAGCATAGTTGGTGTATCTACGATTTATTTTAATTTATTTATCGAAGAAAAGTCCCACAACTAATTATCTTCTGGTTGCGGTTTCAATTGAAAAGTAAATTACTTGCTGTCCTTACAAAGGGGTCTTCGGATGCGTCTTGGTTTGCTTTATAAACGGAAGGTCTTGGCTGCACTCGTATATACTTATTTGGTATAACGAAAACTATTAATCAGCTACTTCAATTTACTGTTTCACGGCACTAGATTTACACTTGTGGTATCTGACAGAGTGTTACGACTTCAACATGATATACTAAAACCAAAGGCCGTTGATTCTGTTGAAGTTTGCCCTTATATAGGATATTGCGTTACCATGCGAACAAAATTTGTTAATTGTCTTCACTTATCGCATAACTTCATTTTAAAACCTATACCTGTTTCACTTTATTTTAAAATACGTCAAGTTCCAAACATCTCGTCCAAATTCTTTCTCGGTGTCTGGATATGAATATTTAAAAGGGTCTTAAACTTAACTTAAAGATATTTCCTGTCCTCGTTTTAATGCTTTTAAAACTTTTCTAAATTTATACAATGTGCAATCACATGGCTACATTCTAAGGAAATATTTAGTTCTAATTTATTCTTAATTACTATAATATTTATTTATGTTGATTATACATGTAATTAATATCTAATTAATGTGTAATGAACAATGGCAACGAAATTCAACTATAAAAGAAAAAGAGAGGAATCAAAAATTTGATTCGCTACGCAATAATCGAATTGCAATGAAGTCATTCGATTAAAATTATCACAGGTTACAAATTCATCCTGAAAGTGAAGATGCAAAAAAAAATAGTACAAATCTCAGCGAGTAGTAATTAGAAGAAACCAAATAAATTATACGTTATAATTATTAGAAGTCATTATATGTTGTAAACCTATAACAAAAGAAACATCTTTTTCAGTCACTAGTTGATTGGAGGCACAAAGAAATAGAAGCATCCCTTTTATCAAGACATTATTTAAACTCCATTATTTTGTACTTTTAGAGGAATAAATATTAAAATAATCGAAAATTGGGCAGGATATAATCTGCTATTTATCAAACAAAGAAACTCACGCGCAAAACATTTAAAACTCATTAACAAATATTGTTGTAAGTGATTAAATAAATATTAACTCGTTCAACTACTCTTACTTAATTACTACGAATTTGTAAACTGTAATTGCAATTTTAAATAATTAATATTTTAAAAACAAAAAAGACCTAGTACTTGTTTACATTTAAATTCATTGTAACGTATTTCAGATAAACTACTATGTAAAACAACTTCGGATCTATTTTCAATTTTATTTAAAGTATTTTTAACTATTAAATAGGATGTTGGGCGTTAGTGTGCATTTTTTTTACAATAGGTAACATTAAAATGTCAAGTATAAAAGTTTATTTATTGAAATATGTACATACAAATTATTATTAAATAAAAATATCTTAAATAAAACACATATATTTTATTTTAATATGAAATTTCATAAAGCATATAGTGCATAAAGTAATGTTACATTTGGAATAAAAAGTGTTTATAGTTTTCCCTTACATTCTCTAGTCTGGCTTTGCCATGGTTTTTGCCGTTTTTCTAGCACATGATTTAGTTGATCATAACGTATATCCTCACTTACAGTTGTTCTGGACGTCGAATTATAAGTATACTATCGCCCCTTCGTGACACTTTTCCTATCGATGATAAGTCCAACAAAGATAGTTTCAAAACTTCTGGAAAAAGTATCACCAGGATCTTGCTATTTATTGTAATCGCTAAAACGTTTTTTGCCCTTTTTTGCCCTCTTAGGCATTGATTCGTCAGAAGCATTAGAAGTTCCTTATCTGGTTCTCCAACTGCTATAGTAATAATTTCTACTGTCCCTGCTACGCCATGCACAATAGGTTTTCCCAGACTATCATCTTCAACATAGTCTTCATCTTCAATTTCTTCTGAATATATAAAATCTATCGTTTTTCCAAGAGTCAGAAACCTGCGTCTACACATTGTTGCATTTTAGTACAAAACAAACAGCAAATTAATTTTTTATATTTGGTTTAACTACTGTAGGGTAAACTCTATCCCGTTCTTAAAGTATGACGCTGGGAACCGATGGGTTACATTTAAAAAGTTTTTAATCGTTTTTTATTACTTTGGTGATTGGCAAAATTTAGAATTACAATTTCTAACAAAAGGTAAACGCCATCCTCTTTCAACTAGGTATGACGGATATTAACCAAGTAAGTTTGTTTACACAACATTAAAATTCTGGTTATTCCTTTGCTCTAACTGCTATATAAACTCATTTAATTAAGCAATTAAATTGGTGCAGAGAGAACACCTCTCGTCAGCGAAGAATGGAAGTAAGGATAGGTAAAAGCAAGAATTGGCTTGGAAGGAGATCCAAATGTAATGATGGTTGAACGTATGCTAATAAAAATAGGTTTTTATGCTTAAGAAATAATTTTATTTCTATGTGTTAATATTTCCGTTAGATTAAATTGAGTGGCGGCGTAAAATCGTCTTCCTCACTTCGATTATACATTAAAATAACTCTTACAGAAGTGACTCTTAAAAATCAATTACTGAACTTCTATCATATGACGACTATTGGAAACAATTTTTTTAATTTCTACACCAATGCAGAAAATGATTAATATTTTTCGCTACCGAACAGTTCAAATCCAAAATATTGGTTAAATTTGTACTAAAAGTATTGCCTCCATTTCTTTTGGAATATACGTCACTAATGTGCTGTATATAATCAAAGATTACAATTGTCAAATAGTCTTGTGTACTGCTATAGTCGCCTAGCTAAAATGCAGAATTGAACTCAAAACTTTAATTGCAAATTTTTGTAAACTACACAATTTATAAAGAAAATATTGTTTTTATCATACATAGCGAGATATATCTGCTGTTAGCATAATGCACGTGTTTCGCGGACACTCTGTATAATGTTATCTTCTATCATAGAATTCAAAGGTTATCGTCAATTACATACATACATATATGTAAATAAATAGAAATTGCTTTCAATTTAATAGATTGTATTTATTGTCGAAGTCCGACATATTTTTTGTGCCTTCCATTAATTAATTAAAAACTCCACAACAGCCTGTAGTGACTCTGTTTGTGGGAGTTTAATTTAATTTAGAAGCTATATACGGATATACATTCTATAAATAACAATCAAAAAACTTATTTTAGTAAAACGTTTTCATGAAAATAAATCTTTGAATGTATCATTGTACGCTTGTCATCAATTCTGCTAATTAGATGTTTATACATCAAATATGATACAAAAACGGTTTCTTTATAAATCATACACTCTTCGGATGCTGTTCTTTCAAAGGACCGATTTTTAAAATACATAAGAATTGAAAATAGTGAAAGGCACTCATTAAAATGGTATATTGGCATTGTTGATAAACCTGTTTTATGTAATTATCTTTCTTTCGTATATATATATAGCTTTCTTAACGCCATACTGAAGAGAAATTTCATTGTTTTAATTCGCCTCTTATCTCATAACTAATTATTTATACTAACAAATGTTACAGAGGTAGAAAATTTGTATCCAATCTTTAAAAGAAGCTCAATCAAATAGCTAACATTGTTCAAAAGTTTTGGATACAAATTCTTGAACCATCTATTTAGCAAGCTATGCCAATAAGGGGGTGTAAACATTTTAAACACTTCTACTTACACTAATTAAAAATGGATCCGAGCATGTTAGAGAATTATTTTATAAAATTTATTAATACAGGGCATAACCCCATTGATAGAGCTTAATAACGTAAATGAATCAGGCAAGCTCCTAATGCTTACATATCAAAAGTCATTGCTCCGCAATTTGAGAGTCGCTGCTTACATTAAAGGTAATGTTTAAAATAAAACTCATAACTGCGACAGAAATATGCTATTTAAACTATACCAAATGGAAGCAACTTCACAAGTAAAGCGAAAACAAAACAGCAGAAATTATGAAAATAAATGATTTTCCAATGAATATTGTGTGGTGTTTTTTTAAAATAAAGTATAGCGAATTTTGTTTCTACGTTGTTAAATAATAAAAAAAAATATTTTTCTTTTTATTTTGTAACGAAACTAGTTAACTGTTTTAAAATTTTTAATTATATTCACTAAAGTTAGGTTATTTATATACATTTATTTATTTAAATATTTATTTCACACTATACTAACAAACGTTTATATCTCTATTTATGTATATTTATACGTATATCAGTAACGAACAGCACATGATTCTGATTAAAATTAAAACGAAGGAAACTCAATCAGCTATTTATATAGATAGAAAAAAGATCTAGAAAATATAAGGAAGAGTCCAGATTATTAGTCATAATAATGATGTAATAAATTGTAACGCTACGACTCATTGCCCACCTCGAATTTAATTGACACATATCGATTACCGTAATGAGTTATTTGTGATTACATCATTAACCCCAACCGAGTATAATGTTTACAATCTTTTGTGCAAGGCCGTCTTGATAAAGCATCAGCATTTCTATGATTTCTTCCGGCAAGATGCTTAACTTTAAAGTCATACCCTTGCAGCCGTTCAATCCATCTCGATATTTGCCTTTCTGGATTCTTAAACTATAGGAGCTATTTCAACGCTGCGTGATTACTTTTCAATAAGAAATTTCATCCGTAAAAGTATTTGTAAGTGTTTAACGGCCTATATCATCGCTAGCACTTCTTTATGCGTAGCATAATAATGCCTCTCAGGTTTGGACAGCACTTTGCTAAAATACCCAATTACCCGTTCTTGTCCGTCTTGGATTTGCAACAGCACTGCATCGATGCCGACGTGGCTAGCACCGGTATCTAGGACAGATTTTCCCTCTAACTGAGTATGGGTGTCGTTACCAATGTTCGTTTAAGTGTTTCAAATGACTCCTGGCAGTTATTTCTCCATAAATATGGTTGGTCTTTTTCAGTACGTTTTGTAGGTGGTTTTGAAATGTCTGTAAATTCGCGTACAAATAGACAATAGTAAGTGCATAAACCCAAGAAGTTTTGTAATTCATCTTTATTTTTTAATTATGGCCATTCTCGTACGGACTGAATTTTCTCTGGGTCAGCTGCCACACTTTTTCGGAAGTATTTCACTTCGTTTTGAAACAAGTCGCACTTTTTCGAACTAAGTTGTAGATGTGCACTTCGTAGTCTTTTTGAAACACCTCTTCGAGACTTTTCAAGTGTTCATCGAAGGTCTTTCCAATAACTATGACATCGTCCAAGTATACTAGACATGTTTGTCAAGACAACCCTCTCAGGATCAATTCCACTAGCCTTTCAAACGTCGCTGGTGCATTTCACTAGCCAAAAGGCATCACGGTGAACTACCAGAGACCACATCCAATGGAGAATGCTGTCTTTTCCGATGTTCAATTTCGATACCGACTTGCCAATATCCACTTTTCATGTCTAGAGTCAAAAACCATTTGGAACCGGAAAGCGTGTCTAAAGTGTCATCAATTCTGGGTAGAGGATAGCTGTCCTTTTTGGCTACATTGTTTAGACAACGGTAATCCACCCAGAATCGGGTGTTGCCATCTTTCTTCTTAACCAGTACAATGGGGATGTCTAAGAATTACTAAATGGCTCTATTATCCCTTCTCGGGCTATGTCCTTGATTATCTGTTCGGCTTGCTCTCGTTTGGATAATGGCAGGATATTTATATACACTTATTTATTTAAATATTTATTTCATAATACACTAACAACAAATGTTTATATTTCTATTTATGTATACTTACATTTATATCTTATATTTATCTGTATATCAGTAACGAACAGTACAAAATTCTAATTAAAACTAAAACATAGGGAACTTAATCTGCTATTTATATAGATTGGAAAAAGATCTAGAAAATATAAGGAAGAATCCAGGATATTAGTCATAATAATGATGTAATAAATTGCAATGCTATAATTCATTGCTGACCTCGAATTTAATTAGTATATCAATTACCGCAATGAGTAATTTGTGATTACATCGTCTATTTTATTATAAGCTACATCGAATAGATAGTTCTAGAATGTACCATTAAGTTTTTATTGTTTCTAATTTTTGTTACAATTTATTTAATACCGTGATTTGTTATACAGAAATTAAATTTAACTTTAATCACAGTTATGCAATCTGGAGTAAATAGAATAAAATGATTTTATCTGTAAAGTACTAACAACTCTTGACAATTTATATTAAGTTAATCGTTATGCAAGGTATCCAGGATATGACACGTTATGTAAAACACGTGTAGACAGACCTCTTTAGGGAACACACCTGTAAATATTTTAATTTAACTCGAAAATATTTTTTTACAAATTTTCGCGTAAATATTGATCACAAATCCGGATTTGTAATGACCTACACTCAATCATGTGTTGGTATTTACACCACAAAAACTTTGTTTATTTATTTAGTACTATATTACGGAACTCATAATGTATGAATAAAATCAGCTGTGTAAAAATATTCTTCCAGTAATAATTTGAAGATATTATTTTTAAAATTATTTATTTCAAATTGTTTATTTTTGCTATAAATTAGTGAATAATTAATTTTTATTTTTGGTTTTCGCTTAATAATAATGATGAGCAAATTTAGTTTATGTAGGAAGAAAGGTTTTATAAATATTCAAAATGCGAATAGATACTTCAAATTTTTAATTGTTGTTTGTTTTATGGTGTTATTTGTAAATGATATTAAACTTAGGAAGTATCTGTGAAATACTTAAATAATTATTCAATTACTGGATAAAATTAAAAAAATTTTTTTTATTGATATTTCAATTTAATCCATAAACTTTCAAATGTCTTATTTTAAATACACCGAGGAAAACTTTGTGACCTAAAACGTTCGTGAGTTTAATATCATTTGTACTAACATTATAAAACAAATAACAATTTAAAATGCCTATTCGCATTTTGAATGTTTATAAAACCTTTCACCTACATTAACTAAATTTACTCATCATAATTAATTATAAAAGATTGATTTATAGTGAAATTTTATCTTGAGTAGGTAAAAATGTTTTGTTATAGCTATGAGAATTAATAAATACACCAATTTTTTTCTATTTGTATGACGGCATCTTCAACATCTACTAGCATCTGTGGTCTTTGCGTCTGCATCCGCATCCTTTAAATTCTCGAATCTAGCAGTCTCCATACAGCATTTAAAATTGTTTTCCACAAAAATTGTCGGTGATTTGAGATATAAATGATGAGTACTTGCGGATTTTCGCGCCTATTTATGCGTACATTAAAATCATACCTATAAATTCGTACCTTCACTAGTATAATAGACAAGTACAAGTATTGATGCAGAATCATGTACTGAAGTGTACTTATTCGTAGCGGTAAATTCCGTAATATATACATATTATATCTACCAGTTATTTCTTCATCCAACAAAGTAGACTAAGTTTAAAAGCAGAGACGGACTGAAAAGTTTAATTGCAAATATTTTGAAAACTATGCAATTTAAAGCGTTTTTTGTGGCGCATATTAAGATGTATCTCGTGTTAAACTAGTGCTTCTTTATCTGAGACACCCTGTATAACGTTTCTAAAATAAGAATCAAATTCGCAATGTACGTTTGTGTTGAAACGCGTCGGTTCCGATAGGCGGTCGTCTGTCTTGACTAAGTTTATACACAGGTGTTAATGGGTATCATACAACTAGCTATTTAAATATTTATTTTTTTAATCTCAAATGTAAGTTTGATCTTTACAATTATTTGTGGAACAAAACATTATTCAAATCACCACAACCACTTCTTTCGACAAGCGAGGATTCTATAACTATAATTTTCGATTACATTTTCATAAACCAATTAACTGTACGTATTTCATTGTGAATATTTATTTCTGGATCTTCAATTATTTGTAGATTGTTCGTATACAACACTACTGTTCATGAAATGACACAGGAGAAAGTCTGTCGATGTATGATCATGTATATATGACGCTGCCATATAGTGAAATAACGCGAATGATAAACTTTCAAAACAATAACGCAATATTTTCACGAGTAGTGTGGCTCAGCACTATCAGGAATATCGATTCTTTCAAGTTGAGCCTTTTAAGTCAGATCTCATCGTTGTATAGCATTCTTCAGTTACATAACATTTTGACTAACTTTGTTTTTGAAGAAGTAACGTTCGATAATTCCTTTGCTCCAAAAGCGAACACCAATCAGTAACTTTTTGAGCGTGTAATGGTTGCTTATGTATAATTTAGGAGTTTTCTTTCCAACTATTGTGGACAATTTGTTTACTTACATGCCCGTTTAAACGAAAATACATTTCGTTACTGTATTAGAATCAGCTGCAGTTTGTTCAAGCATCCAATTAGCTAATCTACATCGTTGGTTATGGGCATCTGACTTCAATTGTTATAACGACTGTATATTGCAAGCGAATAGGTGATGTTATGATGTAAAATTTGTCATAAACTGATTGATGAAATGGTTAGTTATTATGAAAGCGAACATACCGACGGCACTGATATTATCAGAAGGTTCTTGTTCGGTTAAAAACTTAATACATTCTCTCCACTTGCATTTTGTTAAACATTACCGATCCCTAATTTAAGCAGTATACGACAAGTTATGCTGGTTACTTTGTTAGTATAAATTAAAGTGTTGCCAATATTAGATAGCGATATACATCATGCTTACAAATACTTATATTTACGTAACAGTTTTTGGGTAATTAATTTAAACTGCATGATTGTTAAATACCCAATTCATTACATGTTAGGGATTTAAACTTATTCATTTTGAAGATTTGAAAAATTTAAATATTTATGTAAAAATTAAATTTTATTTTTGTTATGCTGTTAGTTATCACATGCAAGTTGCGCATTTTTTATACATTTAGTTTTTATACATTTAGTTTTATGTAATGTTGATAAAACATAAAAAATAAATGCGAAATATTGATTCTAAATATAAAGAGATCTATAAACAATTTAAACACCGATTACTTAAAAAATTAGCTGATAAGTAAACATATTATAGGATACTATTTTGTTTTTTATTTTAATAATTGAAATAAATAATAATGTAGTAATTCGTAATTGTATGCATTTTCTTAACAATATTCCTTATACCGCTACATTAGCATAATGTATCTAGCAACGTCCAGGACGTCTCAATCGCCCGCTGATCATCGCAGTCTATCGTTTCTTGCGAAACATTTTTATTGTAAGTTAATGTGTTTCCCTTTATAGCCAGTCGCAGGAGTATTCCAAATATCCATTCGCATAAGCAAATTGTAGTAGATTGCGTTTTTTCATTATAATATCATTATTAATTAAAAGAAATAATTTAAAAGCTGAATTATACTATAATATAAAGTTCACCTTCTTATAATAATGTAAATGTAAGCGTTTTCTGAATTGATGATTTTTATTTATTACTTGTTTATTACCGGTATTTTTAAGATACGAGTAAAAAATCGAATTTTTGAGCACAGTTTAATCTAATAATAAAAGTTTACTTGGAAAATTTTGAAATTGTATACTTACGTAAAAATAAATTGTCAATCAAATAGAATTTGTTTGATTAATGAAATATAAACTTTCACAGTGAGATGACAGAACTTTTCATTCCAATAGTAATAATAAGCATAGATACTTGTTAACCTTTTACATTCGTGAATGTGTTTAAGAAGCTACTGCGATATTTGCAAACTCCGTGAACAGAATTCAAAATTACTAAGGTTGTCCTTTAAAAAATTAAATACTGCTTAGAATTTGATTTTAGATTAGACTTTTTAAATTAGATTTTATAATTATTTCTATAATTATTACTATTGCTTTGATTATGCACAATTATTGATATTTAGTTCTTATGATAAATTTAATATTTAAAATTGACACACCTAAAATAAAGAAATATTTAATTACTATTTGTATACGGAAAAATACTACATTTTCGTTCTAATGGAATGTTACTGAATAAATTTTGGTATTTAAATAAATTAAGCCTACACTTTAATTAATTCAATTTTGTATTAATGTATTCACATACTATTGTTCAATGAACCTTTTTTGGATCTCTTATTTAATAATCAGTTTACATTCTATACATTCTATTTAAAACAACGCAACTTTATTAAATTATAATGTCAAATGGGAATACATATATAACTTGTAGATTTTTGTAAAATGTAATATACATGATACGGCAGAAGAAGCGTATGTTTTTCAAATAACAATAAGTCAATTCATTTTCGAGTTAAGAAAATTTAATTACTCAAAAATAAAGGTTTTATAAGGTAGTTTTTGTTTAACAGTTTTGAAGGATGTCCAAAAAATGAATGTCCGTCAAATAACGCCCTTACTTTTGACAAGTAGGATGGTAAGTTGCGCTATGCTAGTAAGCAGCGTAAAAAATATCCTTCCTTTTGAAGGAGAAAGGTAAGTAAGCTGCTCCGAGCTAGTACAGCGTAAACGATACAGTTTCAATAGCTCTGGTAACAAATATGCGTGTATGGGTTGTTTATTGTTGAAAATTATTTCCAAAGTAGTGAATCCATAATTATCGTTAGCGGCAAGCAAACATTCCCTGTCTGTGATGAAGACGAAACTACTTAGTCTTCCTATATATGTGT
Organism: Phrixothrix hirtus; assembly: GCA_024586415.1. Taxonomy (NCBI): domain Eukaryota; kingdom Metazoa; phylum Arthropoda; class Insecta; order Coleoptera; family Phengodidae; genus Phrixothrix; species Phrixothrix hirtus. The sequence continues at coordinate 5,290 of JAHWXV010018262.1, read as the reverse complement.
GTATACCTAAAGACGTTGAGAGGGTGGGTTTGGCAGTTCTCAGTAGCTTTAGGTGTTCAGCTCGGCGCCATGATTTGGTTTGGAGATGTTAAATAAATCCATATCTCACATCCTACACAAAAATTTAAGATTTTAACTGTGTACGATGATGATAGATGCTCTAAAGAGAGGAAAGAGCAATGTAGAATTTGACTGAACTATATAACAGCCCTTTTGTGTAATTAATAAGTTTTTAAATGATTTTATTTGAAAAACATCGTTTGCTCTGTTGCTGTACAGGCTATAATGTCTTTAATTTAAAAGCACATTTCAATTTTAAATACTGAAATCCTTTTAATAATAATGTTTCTTTACGGCCCCTTAGAATGCAAATGTAAAATTTTTTAATCTAATTCAAAAAAACTTCGTAAATTTATTTCGTAAAAATCTGTTATGACGACCACGCTAGCTTTATTTTATTATAAAAAGTGATTAAAAACATAAATATTACATTGTTTCTGTTTAAAAAATATTACGTTATCGAGTTCATGGCCGATAGAGCTGATTTAATATACGGTAATAGAACGTATTCTTTTAAATAACCTTAATCTGCTATTTTCTATAAAACTCTTATTAATTATAAATTATTCATGAATAATTATTAAAAAAGTTATTTGTTAACTATCTAAAATTGGCTAAAGTTTAATTTTAGTAGGTATGTATAAAATGATTTGTATAAACGATGTGTATTACTACATACATATTCGTTAAATTTGTATGAAACTTATTTATTATTTTGATTTTGAACTATTTCTACAAAATTTAAGTTATAGACAACGCAATTGATTGTTTATAAATGTTGTGTAAAATTTAACACAATTTAAAACTGCTTAAAATATTTTAGAACATTTTTAAAAGTGAAAATATTAAAAAATGTTTTCATTTTCTAAAATATAAATGTATCAAAAATGATATGTTCCTATCAAGTAAAAATTAGTTTTATTCTAAATGTGTGTAATTAAAATACGACCAGAAATTATAAGGACGAAAATCAAACTTTTATTTTTAAACAGCAATTACCTATTCAATACATTTACGAATATTTAATAATCGGCTGAGATGTGTGAAATCGTATGCGTCATTTTATTGCTAGAGATTTACAGTCGGCCAGTCACCTATTATTAGATACAGCAGATGAAGTTAAAAGCAAAGGCGGACTGAAAACTTTAATAGCAAGCATTCCGCAAATTACGCAATTTAGACATATGGTTTATCAACGTTTTTTGTCATGCATACCAAGATCTATCTGCTGTTAACGTAATGCGCATTAGTTTTGATACACCCTGTATATTAGAGGTAATTCGATCTTTCATAAATCCAAGAAAGTTGTATTTTTGCGGTTAATTAGGATTCGCAGTTAAATGTAAGTCGAATAGACAGGGCCGTATTTCTGACCAAGTTGTAACGATTAAAATTACGTAGCCAATTTAGAATTTCTCTGTTTAAATTAAGTAATTTTATTATAAATAGGCTTTATTGTTAAAAATATAATTCAGTCCTTATATTTAATTAATGTTTCTGCCGTAAGAGCAGGAAGTGATTCATTCCGCGTGGTAACGTGACACGCGGTTGGCGTATTATGATAATCTATGACGTCTACTTGAAAGTATATGATATTAAAACTAAATTATGTACAACATAGTGATATTGAGCCATCCCATATTTGTAGAGATTTTAATGTGATTTTCAAATTTACTCCCTAAAAAACCCATTTGTGACCTGAAACCCAATTTCTTGACTTTCTTGACCAGCCAGTCATAACTTGTAAACACCCTGTAATCGTTTAGGCAGAATCGGTTTAGATTTTAGTAAGCCGTTGATTCTATGAAAAAATTTCTTTATTATAAATAAATAGTTTCGGCTTACTAATAATTTTTTAGCTGAAGATTGCGAATAAACGTGTCAGTAACTTTGTTATTTTATAATTTTGAATTTAATTTCGAGTTTCATTTTTAGTGTAATTGAGAGGTGGCGGAGGGAAATTTTTGTTGCTTCTTCCTCAGTGATAAAGTTCTATTTGTTTCTGAGGGATCGTTGTAAAAGTGTAACTACGTAGAAGATCGCCCTCCATATTTGAAGTGTGACGTCATTCCTTACAGATAAACGTGATTAATAGCTGTAAGGTACTGAATTTTATATCGTTTACTACTTTGTATTTGGATTTCTGATTATCATCAGTTGCGTTTCCTTTTACTTCCTCATACTAAATTGTAATAGACTTATTGCGTTGTTTCAAATATTTAAAGCTTGGCTTAATTATATTTTAAAATTAAATAAAAGTCAAATTTCAGCATTAAGCCAAAGTCATACACTTTATTCGAGGTAATACTATCTACTATCAATAAATTAAAATTGAACAAAAATAATGGTCACGGTAGATTTACATGAGTTTTGCTAAGATTCGCAGCTTAATATATTTCTACTTTAAATTATGGATTCATTATTAAAGGGTAATCGTTCAAATTGATTTTTTTCTATAGTATTGTTTATTTTTTAGGTAAATCGATTTTAATTGTGATGTTATGAACTTCGTATTTGATTTTCTTATATTGTGTCTCAATAAATATTTCAACTTTGTGTTGTTGCCTATGGCTATTCTATGAACATATTTTTTTAGTACACCTGTATTAAATATTGTCCTAATTTCCCAACCAACCTGTGTACTATCGCGAGATCTAGAAAATAATGATTCAGAGCAGTATTGATTCCTAAATATCAGATTATTATGTGTATGATAAACAATCCAAAGCAGGTAATTCAGAATAAATTAAAACCTATGGAAGTTAAGTGAGAAATGTCGAGCGCTTGTTTTGCTTAATGGTTAATTAGTATCCTCAGTTATAAGAATCGCCTCCATCCCGACATATCTAATTGGCCCCGAATTTACCTAACAGAATTTGATGGGTACGTCCTTTCAAAGCATATTTATAATATTAAAAACACAAGGCGTGAAAGGTCCTTTCATAATGGATAATATATTTAATTGAAATAAAAAGACTGGTGTGCGAAACTTGAAGAAAACAATTTGAAATAAAGCAATTAAGTATTCTGTGAACTTGATGATAAAAATAAAATAGCAGGATATCTGAAATAAGACTTCACACGGGACATAAAATTAAGTACTGCCAATCAAACTAGAATTCTCTATTCTCCCTAGCAACCGTGAAATAAATCTAAAGTAGCTTATAATTGGAAAACTTTGTATCTTTGCTGTCTTCAGACGGTATCTAAGTTGTATCTCCTTTGTGAGGTACAATTATCCGAAGACTGAATATAATCAAGAGACTTGTCTGCAAGGAAAATACATAAAGAAAATCGTTCTTTTGCTCTTCATTTTAAATAGAACGGTCTGAAGGAGACATTTTTGTTCCTCAGTAATATCTTTTACTATTTATTTTGTAGATGCATTGAAAGGCAAAATATAATAGCAAATCTCTAGTCGATCTTGAATAAGCGGCCAATACGGATTCAGTCGTTTGTTATTAATGTAACGTTCTAGAGCTTTTCTATTAATGTATGAAATTGCTCCCGTGAGTAAATAAGGAACAAACTAACAAAATTTATTACGAAATTATTTACTGGCACGTTTAATGAACAAACTGCTTTGTATTTCTTGAGTTATTCCACAGTTGTTTACATTATACGCTGATTTTATGTTTTCAGTGAATTTTTACATAAAAATAAAATTATTTGAAAAACGAAACCTATTCTCGAAGAAAAATAAAACCATACTGGAGATTTCCAAAGGAAACGAAGCGAATAAAGAAAGTTCGGAAAGAAAGATCCTTAGAGATGTTGACAATTTAAGTCCGTAGGGGTAAAATCCTTCCCTCGTTGCAATATAATTTACAATGTCTCTCGAGAAATTAATACTTTAAAGTCTTATTTAGGATAATCATTTTTAACAAATATAAATAAAAAATATTAGGATGTAAATAAAATATTTCAGATTGTCGAAAAAGTTAATTTAAAAAAATAAAATATGTACACTTTGATTTGTAAGAATTTTTATTTTTAATAACATAGCATCACAGATTTGTTAACATTTCTTTTTAATTTAGAATGAAAAAGTTCTTAACGAACCAACTTAATAAAAGAGCGAAGGACTTCTTACATTAGATAAATCTTCAATGACGTTCAAACTTAGCTGAATATGGCTGTGGATTTAGACAATTCACAAGATACTTTCCGATATATAAACGTTTGTTGTGAATAATTTAGAAAAATACCTCGAAAAAACTAAAAATTATTAGAAAATTGTTAGTAATTTTAATATTAGGGTATCCACTTTACAAAACGAATTAACGCGTTGTTTGCACTTTGTCAACTTCGAACTTTGTATTCAGTTACATCAACGTTCATTTAACTTTACTAATGGCATTGTTAAAAGCGAGTATATGTCAAGGTATTTTTATAGCAGATTTAAGTACCTGTAAATCATACACACATAAAATATTATCCTCATTTATTCTAATTAACTGAAAAATGGATATGTCTTTTGGGAATCGTAACACATATTGTATTTGTTATTATGAAAGTAACGATATACGAGTGTTACTTCAAAAGTTAAAGTAACCTGCTTAAATTTGAATCACTGTTAGATTACCAGAGCTGGGAAGATGTTTTTATAATAAATGATTGCGACGAAAAGTGCTCTCTATACAGGGTGATTTTAAAAACACCGACAAACTTGGATCACATACACCGGAATAGTTACAAATCAAGAGAAAAAAATTCATTTAAAAAAATTCCTTGTCATTTCGAAGAAATACGTTTTTTAAATAAAGCTGTAGAATTGTTTGAAAGTCACTGCAATAGCGAACAACTGAACCTGTCGTTTTAGTTACATAAACTATAAACACATGACAGTTGTTACGTCATTCTAAAACAGTACAATAAATAAATCGGGGATATTAATTTCATTTATAGCTTTGCATTCACTTACAAACGTATGTTAAATTATAGGATTTCTGTAATTTGTCACAAGCTTTTGAAAATAATGTTAGTATTTTTCGTTACCGAAGTGTAATAATTTTTAGTTTTTCGTGTTTATTAATTTAATTACATATAGTTTTAAGTTGAATATCGGATTTAAATCCTTGTGTTTTTATTTTAGTTTACGTAGGGCCTATTAACAGGGCTAGGATTGCTATTCTCCATCTAAAGTAGTAAAAAATGTAACCATTTGCTATAAAAATGTAACCAAAAAGTAACCCAAAATATTTTTATTTATGTAATTCATTAATACACA